>JAANSM010005029.1:0-10565 GCA_036850725.1 Orchesella villosa | reverse complement strand
TTTACAGATATTATATATTACATAATATGTAACAATCAATATTCTTTTTGCATTAGATTTTCTTGGTAATTGAGTACAAAAACTAATACTTGCTCAAGTTCAATTACTTCCTAACAAGTTTTCCATCACAAGAAAACTAGACTAGAATCCGGTATGAATGGTAAATATGTGTGGGAGAATGTACACACATGAATACATAGTAATGCGTATACGAAAAACAAATATAATTTAGGTACACTATACTTCTCTTTTATAAGTTGTATATATCTATATACATTGTACTTATATACATAATACACTAACTTAATATTTATACATTGATCGGTTTAGACATAAAATGTTTTCTTATCTCTATCTCAATTTCTGCGTATACTGTTTTCTGATCATGTACCTTACTAAACTTCCCTTTGATGTTCTTCTTGTGATCGGTTTAAATTTCAATTTATATCCAATATCAGCTTTTCCCTTTGAAGTTGCTTTCCTATCTTATTTGGTTACTTTAAAACAAAAAATATTTTTCATTATCGATATAATATGTGTATGTTTTGCGCTTACATAAAAGAATGTATTGAATAACACGAAGAGGAAGATTTTACGCTAGTGTGCATCTTAGTCTTTGAATGGAGAACATCTGAAGGTTTTTAGTATGTAAATTGGGAGATCGATTTTTTTCCCTGGAGTTTTATGAGTTTAAATTTCAAACACGAAAAAAAGTATCCGTTTTCTGTGCACGGAGTGAGACAGTTGAATCATGACTTACTGCTTTCAGCATTCCCCGAAATCCTTGTACGGATAGAAAAGATGGTGTGCGAACTGATGATAATGTGTTGAAAGAGGAAACAGACTTGTGCTTTTAAACGAATATAACCTCAAAAGCTTGAACATTTACTACATATCCAGCTACATAGACAAGAATCATTCTAGAGATAAAATTGCATTCAATAATTGCTAGATATGTAACTGTAAAAATAAATGGGATGATCATTCTACAACTTTCTAGACTCCTAATTGTGTTTGTAAGTTAGGTATGATGTAGTTTTCCCTTGCTTTCTCAAGTGTATTTTACTATCTTTCACTATTTCTAGCTGGCTGGGTTTATAGCTACTTCTAAAAGACCTTGGTCTACATTTCTCCGTCTTTCGTTACAACTACCAGCATCTATACTTAATGCTATTAAATGTTAATATTATGTGAGTTTACATTATGAAGAATGATATTACATACTCATTCATTCGTAGCATTAAATTACTAAGGATCTAATTTTTTTTATAATGGTTTCATTTTCATTTTGTAATTATTTAAAAAGCATTTAAGACGTTCATCACAATAATATATTTCCACTGCACACAGTTGCTCTTTGCTGTTCCACAGAAACACCAACACACTCAAGTTCTAAATGCTAATATAATTTTAGAATCTCAAAATGTTCTCGTTATTTTTTCCTCAACATACAACAAAACGTGTTGATATTGATATTAAATTGCTTTTCTTAAACACGTATAACGTAAATATTATTTAACCTAACTCCACCTATTTTTCCTTGTCTCTTCTGCATCTCTCTATAAAATCATTTTTTGTATTTTTATATATGCAATATTCAATACTCAACACTTTCACACGTCCGCACTAATCACTTGTAGATGCGTCATTATTTGTTATAACGTATTCAAAATGTCGCGTTTTCTTTTCTCACTCTCACTGAATTATTATAAATATGAAATACGGATGACAACAACCCACGTTCATTCCCATAAATACTATATTTGATGGATTAAAGTTTTGTTACGATAATAAACCTTTATATGTGTATAAAGATTTTTTCATTGTAGAAAGTGATACTGTGATACTGAATACGCATAATAATGAAAGTGATCCTCATTAATTGACAAAAAAGTTCCCTACTACGCAGCATAACATTAAATACAATATTATGCAAATCTGATAGATGAACTTACATGTACAAAAAACGTAATAATTTTTTAACAGTACCGTTTGAAAAATCCAGGAAGTTTATATAAGAATAGCAGCATGATTCAGCATTTTTTTATTTCCATCCTATTGATTTTTATCATCAAAAGTTTCCGGCTCGGATAAAACGTTAACAAAGTCATCATCATCATCATCATCCATATCATCCTCCTCGTTCCTAAAGCTACTCCCATCACTGCCTTCCCCAACTAATGCTCTAGAACCCAGATCATATTTCACTGTTTCAAGCGACGTAGTAGCAGACCCTGCTTTACTTCCACAACCAATTTTAGTTGAGTCATCATCGTCAGATTCCATCTTGACGGAGTCAATCTTGACCTTTGTCCTTTTGGAATCCCTAGAAGATCCTTTGGTGGCTTCTCCCCGTTGGTGACTACGACTCCGCTTCTTTTCTCCTTTCAGAGGATTCATGGGAGACTCCAAATCAATCAAGTTTGCATCACTCATATTGTCAAAACTGGATCTTTTTTGGAGCTGCTTCTTGTCTTCAAACTCACTTTTCACTCCTCCTACAATGGATGAAGGGGATGATGTAATGGAGTCCAGAAACTGCTGTTGCTGTTGCTCCTTTGCATTATTTAACTTTCCACTAGGAGACATTCCTTTGCCCCCCTCAACATTGTTATTATTCAGACTGAGACTCAGGGAGAAATTGTTTTCTCCATTCACCGATGGAATTTTCAGGTCCTCAGGGTCATTTTTGAAATACTGATCATCATCCACGAGCAAGGTGGAATTGTTTTCGTCATCGGAGCCCCCAGCGGAAGAAGACGAGGATGAGGAGGAGGACGATGAAGACAAAGTTGTCTTGCCCAATATCATGTCATCAACTGTTACCATTGTAGACTCATCATGATCCGACGAAGACTGATTGCCATTATTACTATCAGAGCTAGTCTTTCGTGAGGGTTTCTTGGTTGACTTGTTATGACTTTTGTTGGCAGCTTTCTTATTCGGATTAAGATTGATCGTGCTGGAACCATCTAGAGCGGTAGCAATGTTTCTACTCTCAGTGTTGCTGCTGTCCATTTTATTCCCGTCACTTTTTGGCGAGTGATGGTTACTAATGATGGGTTGCTGTTGCGACCTGCCTTGACTCTGGTTAGTAGTGTTACTCATAGTTGGACTGTTGGCGTTGCTTCCTGGACTGCTTTTCCTATTACTTAATGACTCCAATGTAGGACTACAGCGGTTATTACTACTATTTTTCTGAGATGTTGTTGCGACAGAAGAATCTTTGGATGTGGTAGTGTTAGTGTTGGAAAGGGGTTTTATTTTTTGATAAATCTTTTGTAGATTACCCAACACATATCTTGTGGACAGTCCGGTATTTGAAGAGATTTTTCCCGAAGGTGTATGAACGCCAGGAGGGAAATGGTAGCCAGCACCAGCCTTTCCATGTAAAAGGTTTAGGGGAGGGATAGGTACGGTAGTTCCAGAAATTGTTCCAGGACCACCAGAGGCATGAAGATTGCCAGGGGAATATCGGGAATCTAGGGAAGGATGTTGTTGCTGCTGATGATGATGATCATAGCGTGGGACTTGCGGAGAGGATTGAGATGAGCCAAAGAGATTTACGTCTGCCGGGTCACGGAAAGCTGACAGAGCTGTATAAATGGGCCGAGGTGGTGTTGCGGCACGACCGCTACTAGTACTATTACTGCTGCCTCCGCTACCCATCGCTATGCTACTACTGCTACTACCACTTTCCCAGATGCGACCCGAAACTCGTAAATCAACGCAAAGACCTGAGTCACTACTCGCACTGCTAGAAGAATTGTTTCCAGCATTGCCACCGGAGTTGGTATTGTTATTGTTAGTACTGCTATTCCCTGTCCCATAACCTGATTTCGTTGCTGTAGAGGACAGCTTTGTCACTGAGCTATTTAACAACAACCCTTCCTTTCTCGATTGGTTTTCAACGCCACCAGCAGCACTGTTACTACTGCCGGCAGCTGCACTCGGTTTTTCTCCATAACTCCCTGGATTACTTAAATTGTTATGAGATCCTCCAGAGGCATGAGTCGAATGACTAAGATGATGATGATGTTGATGGTGATGCTGATGATAGTGTCTTGAAGAAGCGCCTGCACCGCCCCCACCACTACTCCCTCCACTGCTGCTCCCACTATTGGAAGAGGGGGAAGGAGACGTGAGACGAGATATGGAGAAACTTGATGACTTATTTGTACTATTACCACCACCTTTACTGCCACTATTTTGATGAGCTGGAGGTGATTTATTTGGAATTTTATGACCAAGCCCATTTATGTAATGGGGTGATGGAGTTTGATTGTTTATTTTCGTTGGAGTGGAATGTAATTGACTGCCCTCATATTTGCCACTGCTTAAAAGTAACGATGCGGTTGAAGCGGCAGCTGCTGCAGCAGCAGCAGCCGAGAAGTATGAAGCATCTTTCAAGGGTGGCGAGTTGGCAAGTAAATCCTTCTCTTTACTCAATGACTCACCACTTCGGCTTCCACTCAGCTTTGAAATATGCGGTGGTAAATGAGAGACTCCATCCAAACTCGGTGTAACAAAAGGGTTAATTGAGGAGAGGGAATGTGGGCTGCTTCCAGCACTTCCACTCATTCTTCCATTACTTGGAGTATTTGCAGAAGTTATGCTGCCACTTAGAAGGTTCAGATTGTCTGTGCGGAAAAGTTCAGAAGGTGATTGTGCTCCTCCGAGAAAAGGTCCAGCACTTGGCCCTCCACTGGAACCTCCATTACTTCCTCCTGTTGTGGAATTAGAGCCAAGAGGTTGATTAGGTGCAAGACCTGGTGGAAATGGAACGCCCATATTCATACTCATCGCTGCAGCTGCAGCAGCCGCAGAGTTCATATATGGATTTGGTAGAAACGGTGGAAAAAACCAAAAAGGATGAGGGCCAAATGGGTGGAATGCTGCTGCAGCCGCGGCAGCAGCAGCCGCAGCTGCTGCAGGTGAAGACGAGGATGATCCTGCTGCTGCACTACTGGAAAGATGTGGAGATGTGGCAGAGGCGGATGCCATTGAAGTGGATGGAGGTCTTCCGGCAGGACTTTGCCTTTCTGAATCTTTATCCTGTAAACAGAAATGGATCATTAAAATTAATTAGCTACCATTAAGAGAGCCGTCGGCGATTGGAGCATTACATCAGCAGAGTTGAGTATGTCATTAGCTTGAGGTCAAACCCTGATCTTTTGGGGATACATAAACCAAACCAAATACTACAACTTGACGGGAAAGTAAAAGGAAAGGCGGAAAAGGAAGCGAAAAAAGTAAATTCTTATGTGGCATAATATATGAAATATATGCGTGATTACAAGCGAGAAAGCAGTAAACGAATGATATTCCTTTTGAATGTTCCTTTTTTGTTATGGAAAGGGAAAAGGGAAAAACAAGTCGTAAGTTGGTTCAAAAGTGATAAGGAAAAGAGAGAGAGAGTGGGGGAATGGAGAAAGAAAGGAAAATAAATGTTGTAGAAGGTCTTTCACAGATAAGTGAGCTGTAAAACTGACTCCGTTTTTGTGAGCTTAACGTAATATAGAAAGAAGGGCAACTTTATTTTTATATGCTTTTCCCTTTTTATATGCATCTACAAAAGGTTGTTTAACGCAAAAGTACCATATCATCGGATCACATAATGTACAGTGTGCATTAATACCGCGAATATAACCATTTTAGCATGGCATTATTCCACTCTCCCCTCACTATAGTTTATATGAATGTGAATCCGAATCACTACAAGAGTATCAACCAAAATCCAGCATCAGCAGTGCCATCATCATCATCATATCGTCTAAAGGAATCATTCGTTTAGCTGCTTGACGATAGAAACATTTTTTTCCACCCCATCCTCCTTTTCACTTGGCACACATCACATCACTTTTCCCTATACACAAAACGTGATACACACAAGCAGACAGTACAAACCCTATAGATATACATTAAGCAAATGTACATATAGATTCTCCCCAAACAAAGAGTAAATGGGTCTTTTAGGTTGATTCGTATGGTTTGCTGTGTAATTTCAGTGTGTGCCATCATCGTGCTTAACTCCCACTCAATCTCTTTTCCCTTTGCCTTTCCTGTACTCCATTTTTTCCATCCTTTTCTTTAAGTATCTTGCTCACTTACTTAAAGCAGTAGAGAATGTGGTGCTCATTTTTTCCCTGTTGGATGGATACTACACATGATAAGTTGTGTAAGTGTATTTTCACTTTTTCTTTTCCCTATTTAATGTCTATGTGGAGCGACGTCGTGTGGCAGAAGCAGAGTTTGAATTGTGTCGTGTGTATTATTAGCACTACTTTTATCCATTTCCGTTTTTCATATCTCGATTTCCCTTGTCTGGTTTTGGCAATATGAAACCATTTCAGCTGTCAGATTTACTTCAAAATTCCCCTCAAATGTCTATTGCTGATCTAATTTCAGTTGTCATTTCAAAGGTCAAATTTTTTAATTTCCTTTACCCTAAACCACTTTTCCAAAGTAAAGAGACGTACATAATGCATGATTTTTTTTCGTGTGGTAGCAGGCAAATGTTTTTAGAAGATTAGATCAAATCGACTTTACATTATATAAAAATGTAGCATATAGGATTATTCTCATTCTCTGCAAAGATTTTGAATAGAAGTTTACCAAAATATAAGCTTACATCATGAAATCATGAACAAAATATTTTATTCACTCAGACTATGCATAAATGAATGTAACTGACTGATGGGAAGCTAGCTGTTCCTTAACGGAAAGTGGAGGAAAAAATTTAATCATGTGATGGAATCCAGTCAAGATGTCATTCAATGGTTTAGAAAGTGTCATGTTTGCATACGAAAGAAAGGAGCGATGAAGGAGTCATCATTCTTTCTTTTTAACAGAAGGAGAGAAAAAACCTTTAAAACACGTTTTTGTGTAACCATAAAACGAGCATGTGTAGGCCACCTCATACATATTGCTGTAACTCTATCCTGTTTATGTGGGGCGAATCCGTTTGAAAAGGAGGCAATGTAGTCAGGCAGACATGCAAGCAAAATTTCCCTTGACAGTTCTCCCAGAATAAATTGTCAGAGATCATCCAACCTAAGATGATATTATTACAGACCATTTCCTATTCACATAACATCAGCAACCAAGTAAGCAAAGCAATAGCTCGAGAAAAAGTGAAAAGGTAACTTTTTTCTCTCCCTTTTCTTCCACAAAGGTTCCTAAGTTCACCCGTAAAACGAAGCAGAAAGATTCATCTGAGATCGTCGCTCTACATATGGATATATATATACACTATACAATACACACAAAACCATGAAAGGATGCTTCTCTTGTGTGTGCATATGCAATGCCTACATATACTTCCCTTTTCTCTATTCTGACATAGGTAACTAATGTTATTGGTTTGTGCTGATAGTATAAGTAACTAAAATTGAAGGAGAGATGTACATTTACTAAAAGAGAAAAAGGAGAGAGACCACGAAAATGCCCAAGAAGACTCAAGTAAAACCAATATGTAGAGGTTGTATGTGGCGGATGCATTATCTGATATATATTATCGAAAAAAGAAAGAAGAAGAAAAGTTTCTCTGGACAGATTTTCTGCCTCAGAGTACCTTTTTCTGAGTTGTTTAACTTCATTTTTCTTTCAGCCAAGCTGAACTGACTGACTAAGTTTGAGTGAGGCAAGTACCACATAACATGCTCTTGTATGCCCACCACCACCATCACCCTCTATTCGCTATGTCAAGTATGTACATTACACCACCACTTACACACTCCCATTGCCTTGGCCTGGCAGTCAGACTGACTCACTAAACTGAAAGGAGTAAGTACAAGTTTCATAGGGAGATCATCAACAGCATGGTTTCGGTTGTTATATAATGTTCTTTCTAATCGGTATGTGGTTGGTCGCTAAAAGAGGCACTACTACATAAGACGACGGCACTACTGGAATGTGTCTACGCTGTTGCTGAACTGATACTACTCACTGAAAGGAAAAAGAGAAAAAGAAGAGATAATCTACTAGTTATAACCGATGTGATGTGATGCGATACGCAATAGTTTTGCTTTTCTGTGGAACTTACTAGTTAGTTGTTATAAGGATAAAGGGTGAGTCGAGAGTAGAGGAGCAAAAAAAAGTATCTCCTATATAGACTTTTATAAGTATCTTTAATGTTTGAGCAAGGATAATAAGGCTTGAAATCGAATCGACTCATTGGATCCAGAAAAAAGAAGAACATAAAGCGCGGACGAGGAATATATAGAGAAGAAAAAGAATCAGACTTTCTCTTCCACGCAACTTAACGCAAGGAATGAGATTTTCCTTCCTTTCGTGCTCTTCTCCTCTCCTTCTTTATAGTTAATATTAGTGATACTTGCTAAAACCCATAAAACCAACGGAGTCCACAAGAAATGAACTAACTAACGAAAGTATTACATGCTTTTGATAGAGGAATAGCATAAACTATATATAGGTAGATACGCGAAGAGTTTTTTTTGTATGTTTATACACTCATCTATATAAAATGAGAGTTCTAACTTCTAATGGAAACAATCTACCACATGATTACAGCAGCTGTATAACTATGAGCAGTTTCTTTAAAAAAAGAAAGATGTTTTTAGGATAGGAAATAGCGTGGCACGTTAGCTCCTCTCACCAAGCGGATAAGAAAGACTTGTCCAGCTTTTTACGTGAAAAAAAAGTCTGTCGCTTTTATAGCTTGCCTTCGTGTTAATCGACATTCTTTCCCTTAATTCCCTTATTTTGGCCTCTGGAGAAGAACAGGAATGCATGGCTGAATGCATGCTTGATGGTATGCGTCTAAAGACACTCAAACACCACAGAGTAGTAGAATTCCTATATTTCATATTTAGGTATCAATGTTTTATACCACCTTATAAACGACAAAGGCCTAATTTCCTTAAGGAAGCCTGTAGGGATATGGAGTAATAAAAAAACGTGAAATGACGGCAAAGTTTTTTCTTTCTTTCTCTCTCGTTCTATTCTCCTCCATTCCTCTTCCGATCCATAATCGCATGTGCTGTAATTGTAATGTGAGGTTTTTGCAAGATGAGCTAATTTTAATGACGCAAAAGGAAAAGCGAGAGAGAGAGTGAGAGTGCGACTAGGAGGAAAAGAATATAATACTGCGAAGTGAACAAGTAGAAATCAGCCACCAGTAATGATGACTAGGAAGACATTCTAAACCTTCTTCTCAGCAAGTAGTAGCATCCATAGTGGGCTGTGTGTGTCATTGGCACGTGGTGCTATGTGGTGTTGTGCATATTACGGAAGAAATATAGCAGCGATATATTTTTCGCTTCTTCCTCCTTTTTCTTACAAACGCTCCGTATTTTTTACAACGAATAAAATTAAAAGTCTAATAAAACCATTTTCCTAAGCTTGTGCTTCCCATCAATTTCCCTTTTATTCCATTTCTTGATTATGAGGAGGTACAAAAAGAGGGATAAAAGTGGTAACAGCACGGTTTATTTTTCACTGGGAGAGCTATATGTCAGGTAATAAAGCAAAGGTATCAAGTGTCCTTTATGACCCATGAATCCACGTCACATGGTGGATATGCAATGTAAAATGTAACACACACATCCATAAGTTATCGAGTTTGCCGTACCAATTTTTAAAAAGAAAAGTGTACACTGTGCAAAGACCTCTGCCAGTTACGACATGACAATATATAGCAATTTCATAATGTCCTTATAACCTGAGCTATGGTTAGCTATCCATCATATTTTCACACAAAAAGAGGGTTTATGAAAAGTGGCAAGTAATAAAAGAAGTTATATGTATTTTTCTCAGAATATTTTACCTACTTCAATTTCCGTGAAGAAAGAAAGCCAAAAAGTTTGAAATATCGACCACTGCCACCACACCGCACCAACTTCATTTGTGTTATAATAGTATGGTATATATATGTATTCATATGGTGTGCACTAATAATTGTGCCTTGATAGAGGGGAAGGAGTCGGAGCGACAAGATATGACGATCAACGGACAGGTTATTTTGAACCTTGGTTTTTGTGTAAACTGTTTGTGAAGTATATTATATGTACGTATCATATACTATATATAACATTACATACATACATATGAAGTTAAGAAGCAGTCAAAGGCATCATTGATAATACATGTTCATATATTATGTGCTTTTGCCATCCATTCATTCGCCTTTTTTTATTCAGCCTTCATCCGCCCTCTTCCGTTCCTCATGCTTTGTACAACACGTGAGAAGACGGAGAAAAGGCTCATAAAACCTTGTAATCGTGTATGAAAAATGGTATCTATCTTACTATCTACAAGTACATATTATATAGTCACGACACAATGGTGAGCTAGAGGTATCACATCATTATCTCCCCAGTCGATTTTTTGTTAAGTGCCTCCATCAACTAATTCGCTTTTCTGGATAAAAACTCTACGCGTATCCCCTATTATATCCTGGAATCTCTCAAAATTAAGCGAATAAAGCTTCCTTTTTCATACATACACTACTGAATACAATTTATAAGTAAACTAAAAGAGGACCTTGTGTATATAACGTTATTACAACTTTGAGAGAATGCATATAGTATAGTATTCAAAATAGG
>JAANSM010005028.1:0-10566 GCA_036850725.1 Orchesella villosa | reverse complement strand
GAAAAACTGGTTTATCCCAGATTACTATGAGCAGTTTTCACATTTCAATGAGAAATTCAAAGGATTGCCAACCGTTGCATATTTTCCTCACTGCTTGTATCAGGCTACGTGTGAGCTAGAGTGGAATACGTTTCCTAACGAACCTTATTATGACTTACACGCTCAAAGAATGATATCTGAAGAGGAGCGAGCAAGAATGCAAATCCTTTATGAAAGCATGAAATGTAATTCTATGTCAGATTTTGCCCGTGTCTACTTGACTCATCGCACATTAGCTTTTACATCAATCCTTTTTGCAGCAGATTCATTCCTTTTCAAACATTTTTCATGTGGAATGTATTATGATATGAGTCTGAGTGGATATGCATATAATACTGCTCTCTTTAAAAGTAGAGATGGGTTTTATTTCCTAAAAAATCCCGAGATTTATAAAAAAATTACCGAAAGTTTGGTGGGACCTATTAGTCATACTAACATTCGTAGTTTCAAACCTCACAATGAGCTAATTGGGATGCCAACACAAGACAATGAACGATCCCATCTGATTTATATCGATGCAAATTCAATGTATGCAACTCAGCTTCGTCTTCCACTTCCATATTCACATTATACACTCCTTCCGCAAGAGCAAGTTGACTCATTTGATATAGAGTGCCTTAAAACTCCAGGAGAATTTGGCTTTATTCTGAGTGTGTCATTAGAGTATCCAACAGCTCTGAAATACGAAACATGGGATTTCCCTACTCGTTCCTACAAAATTTCAGCAAAATTCACAAGATCCCATCAACTCTCATATTGTTAAATTAACACAAGAACACAAGGATGAAGTAGCATTATATCACACAGCTCTCTTGTATTATCTTGGTAGGGGTATGGTGCTCAAAAAGGTGCATTGGATAGTAAAGTTTGTTGAAAAACCATTCTTGGCTCCATTCATTGATAAATGTTTAGAGATAAAAAACAAGACAAAAAATAAATGCGAAAGTAGTTTAGTAAAAGCTCTTGCTAATCAGACTTTTGGACGTCTCTTTATGTGTCCATCTGATTCAAACTCTTATTTTTGTGACAATGAACTTCAAGCTGTGAGATATTCCAGTCGCCATAATTTTACAGAGTTTGAAATTTTAAACGAATCAATGTCAATTATTACCATGAAGAAGCTGAAAGTAAAGATAACTACCAATGTTTTGGCTGCTTTTGTAACACTTGAACGATCTCGGCTTCGTCTGTATGAACTTGTTGATGCATTCAAAGCCAAGTTTGGTAAAAGAGCTGTAATTCTTGGGGCTGAAACGGATAGTTTCTGCATTGCAGTCAAAGATCCTCACAACAGTTTTGTTGAAGATATTAAAAGTTTTACAAATTTGCTAGATTACAGTACAGGATTATCACCAGACCATTTTGCATTCCAGGATATTAATAGAGGGAAGCCCGGATTCTTTAAATTTGAGATGCAATATCCAGTACAATATTGTAAACTACGAGCAAAAACATATTGTATTACTGGCCTTTGTCCAGTTTGCCGAAATGGTTCTTCTGTTAACAAATGTGAAGAATGCCATGGAACTGGTGACGCAACATGTATAAAAGGCACAAGTAACGGGACAATGAAGCTTTATTTAGAGGCACTTGAGCGAGCAGTCAAAACTGATCCGCTCCGCATAATTAAAACCGCAGATGGTAAGGTAAAACTAGTTGAAAGAGAAGGAGGTATTCTGAGAACTGTGGATTCACATTCTCGATATTTTTTCAATACATATTCATTGCCCTTTGGGCATCCCAAGTGTCCCATTAAAGATGGAGACATCTCTAAGAATAAAATGGCCTAGTACAATAATGGTTGCGGCTCCTAGTAAGCAGGGAAAGACATTTTATGTCCTAAAAATGATTAGAGAAAGGAAAAAGATATTTGAAAAGCAACCAGACAAAATTCTATATTTTTACCAGTTGTGGGACCCGAATTTTGACGAATTCAAGGACGAAATAATATTTAGCACAGATACAAGCATAATTAATGATTATGGAACTGACAGACTTCTTGTAATCTATGATGATTTCTTGTTAACTTTCATGTCTTCGCCAAAAGAATTACAAAAAGCATTTACAGTTGAATCAAATCATTTTGATAGGACAATAATCTTTATAACACAATGTTTATTCTTTAATAACAATAGAATATTAACATTGAACACGCAATATTTTTTGGTGGGTAGATTCCTCCGCGACCAGAATAGCATGTATAGGTTTTTTTCCCAAGTTGATAGTTCATCTGCCAGGCCATTGTTTGAAGCATATAAAGAAGTAACAACCAAGGACCCCAGGGCATTCTTTTTTCTCTCATTCCATAGTAGAGATGAGGAAATTGCAAGGTTTAGAAACTCTGTATTTCCTGATCCCAAAAATTTAATTCTATATTATCCTCATGGAGCCCAAAGATTTTGAATTTATTCAGCGATTGGCAAATTGCCGTCCTGATCAAATATCTGAAATGCTTAAAAATGCAAGCGATTCTGAAAAAGATTTAGTCATTTCATGTCTATCGTTACAGACGGATCGTCACAGATTTTCTCTTAAAAAATATCTCAAATTTCTTGGGCCATTAGCTGCTTGTTTAGTTGTTAAAATTGCGCAAGATATTCTTGCCTATATTTGGGAAAATGGATAAATATAAAGTTATAGATTTCAAGACATTTGAAGCTTTTGAACGGGAAAAGGAACAATTAAAACAGAGCCAGGAATTGGCAGAAAAATTGGCATCATTTCCCAAACTAACACAAAAAAAATTGAAACAAGTGCTTCAAGTTTTGGAAGATAATGGAGTATCAATAGATTCTACAGGAAAAGTCCAGCCAATACCGGGATTTTTTGATACCAGCTGGAATATTCTTCCATATGCAGTGTATTGTGTTAGAGGAAAAGAAAAACCAGCTGAATTTGATAGATTTGTCAACCTTATTGCTGAATTTAAATTTCCAAAAGGATTATTATCAACCAAAGTAGCTAAAGATGTCAAGAAAACGACGAGAAGAAAAGTTAATTGATAAATATTTAATTAGAGCATACACAAACCCATCTGCTGCTGGGAGCTACGGTGGGTTAACCACCTTCTCCCAAGCACGAAATTTGAAGGATAAAGCAGGTGTAGAAAAGATTTTAAACCAGTTACCTGCATTCAGTTTATTTAAAACTCGTCATAGAAAAGCCATAAGACGGCCATTTATAGTGTTTGAGCCTAATGAGTAAATACAAGCGGATTTAGTAGACCTAAACAAGTTATCATCTTATAATAATGGGTATTCTTACATTTTTCTGACAGTAGACACCTTTACTCGTTTCATTACAGTCTATGCGTTAAAGAAAAAGAATATATCTGAACTAAAGAAAGCTGTATTGCATATGATTTCACAGTCAAAAGGAAAGATTCGTAACTTGTATACTGACTCTGAATCTGCTTTACTTAGTGCAGAAATTCAAGGTATTTTCAAAAAGAATGGAATTAACCACTTTACAAGTTCAAGCGAACGTAAAGCTGCACTTGCAGAAAGATATTTACAGATCTATAAGAACAAATTGTTTCGCTACTTTGAACATGAAAATACAAAGAAATGGATAAATATCTATCAAGATCTGGCAACAGGGATTAACAGCCAAAAGTCTGGAAGCACAAAATTCATTCCTTTTAATATAAAACCTAAAGATTACTCTCAAATTTGGTTAAATCTTTATGCTGATTTGGCACAATCTCCTCGTAAAGTTTCAAAGTATCGTGTGGGTTCTTTGGTAAGGATTCGTTTGAAACGTATAACTTTCCAAAGATCTTATACGAAGCGATTTGGTCCAGAAATATTTCGAATTCGAGCAATTCACACTACTTTTCCAGTCTATTCATTCAAACTTGAAGATTTAAAGGGAATTCCAATTGCAAGTTCATTTACCGAATCTGATTTGCAATTAATGAATCAAGATGACATCTCCACGTGAAGACTCATTTAGTGTCATCGTGTCATCCACTCGTGGAACTGACATTTTTGACAATACTTCTTCAAATTTTTCAAATGAAATTCATCCAAATCTTGATGTACGGAATTATGAGGTAGCATTAGCTCATTTGACATTTCATGACAGCTATTCAGAACCTCCATCTTGGGAGGAAAGGGTTGTAGAAACTCGTGAAAAACCAGGGAAAGCATTTTTCTTAACGTCATCCATTGATAATGAGATAATTTTTACTACAACTACAACTCAAGGAATTCTTTTTAAAAAAGAATACAATGAACTTGGGAATTTTACTACTGATTTGAATAGTTTGTTTATTACAGCTAGTATTAATGCTCGGATTATTCTAACTTTTCCTGTTAATCCCGATGATCAGATTACAGCTACATTAAAATATCATGATGATGACAATTATCAACTTCATTTACCCGTGGAAATCTCAAATATTTATGGATTTGCAACAAATACCTTTGATAATGGCGAATTTAATAGTATTGAGACAATTCAGACTGAAAAGTTGGAAAACATTCCAAAAGATAAATCTTGGATGATTTTAAGGAAAAAGCTAACAAAACAAGCCGTTTATTTAACTCAAATGACAGATCCAGTCTTGAAAACAATCCTTTCAAATATAGTTTTAGCTTCAACTATAGCAGGATTTGATGTCAGTATGAGTATAGAGGAATCAAAAGGAATTGTGGAATATGAGATATTGCCAGATGATGCTACTATGCAACTTTCAAAATTTCTTAATCGGTATTTAGGGTTAGAGGAAGATACAGTCTTGAGCGGTAGCCAATCTTTTCTAGTTCCTCCAGAAATTATTGATCCATTCGCGCTAACCTATATAAGCCGAAAAGATTTCATCAATGCCAGTAGTATTCAGAAGGTCATCATAAACAGTAATTGCCTGGAAGAGTCTGTAATTTTTGACTCAAAAAAATTAAATTGTATTGCAGTATTGGATCGAGAAATTGGTTCAGGGAAACGAACTCATAATCCATCAAAACTTGTTTATTATCCAGCCACAAAATCAGTGCTGAGTTATATAAATATAAAATTGGTAGACGATTATGGCTCTTGTATAATTTCTCAAGAAAAACCTAGTTGTGCCATACTTCATTTTAGAAAATCATTATTTTAATGCAAAGAGAAATTATCTGTAAATTAGGCAAGTGTAAATTAAACAGTATGGCTACTTGTTCGACTCAAAATTCGGGTGGAATTGTGCGTCATGACGAGGATCGTGTTGTCCCTCTGAAAAGACGAAAGCGTTCTTCCAAATCACGCAAGAAAACTACAAAAAAACGAAAAGTGTCTGTGCTGAAGGGGAAGGGAAGGCGCAGAAAAACAATTAAGCGTGTAAAACCCCTTTCAGGGAAGGGCAAAAGAAAGTCTAAAGTAACGAAACGAAGAAGGAAATAGTAGCAAAATGGAGAGCCAGGCAGTAAAAAGCTTAGAAGCCTCTCAACTGCGTACTAGCGCAGGGATGAGTAATGCGCTTCAACTCGGCAAGTCCTCACTTCCATTAACAGATATTGGCATACTTCAAGTCGTTCATGAAAAGGTTTCTCCACAATTCCCAATTTCCGACCTTGATTCTCCCTTAGATTTTTCCATTCCACCAAGTCCTCTGTATACTTGTTTAGGTTCCATACAATTGTTTGTTGAAGGGAAATTATGTAAATCAAATGGGGATAATCTTGCAAGCACAGACAAATACTCGGCGGGACATAATTTCTTTCATTCAATCTTTCAAGAGTTGGCAGTTTCAATCAATAATGTATGGGCATAATTTCTTTCATTCAATCTTTCAAGAGTTGGCAGTTTCAATCAATAATGTACCCATATCATCAAGTTCACAATACTACAATATTAGCTCATTTTTTAACCGATTACTGTCAACGGATGGGCAGATGAAAGATACATTTTATCAAACGGAGATGTGGCTACCAGATAGCGAACGAAATGCATTCTCAGATTCGAACCAAGGTTATAAAGAGTCGTTTTGCCATTTCAGGTGGCTCCAAAATATTCCAATGCTCTGGGTTTCTATGTCATGGTCTATTTTCTTGTTCACGTTACATGAAACCTGACGTACCTATTCAATTGCGACTAAAACGATCAAATCCTGCATTTGCAATTGATTGTCCTGCTTTAGCTACAGAAGGAGCCAAGTTTGACTGCATTTTTAAAATAGAATCAGCTTTCTTGAATGTCAAGAGATTGTTAGTTCACAGTGATATTCAGGCAAATCATGAAAATCTATTGTCCAGAGGTGAAAAGCTTTTGTATCCATTTACAAACAGTCAAGTGATAAATTACAGCATACCAAGTGGTATTTCTTCACATATCTCTGATGTGTTGAGTAATGGTCCGTTACCTGACTGCTTGATATTTGCTATTTGTCCCTCTTCACAATTTTATGGCTCATATTCCAACACTTCATTGACATTTTCCCACGAAGATTTACGAGATTACAGTGTAACGGTCAATAATATTCGATTGTATAATCATTCACTTGATATAGATGAAGCAAAGCGTAGTTACCTTCTACCCTACATTTGGTCATTTGCATTGAAAGGTGATTCTGGTTCTTATGGCGTAAATTTACAAGACTTTATCAAGAGATGCTTTTGCTTTGTAACGCCACTCGTACCAACGACACGGCTCTCAAACTATCATCTTCCTTACACCGGACAAGTCCGTGTAGAATTAGCATTCAATAAAAATACTGATAAGAATTTGACTGCAATTTGCATACTTGTTTCAAATAAACTTTTAGGATTAGATCAGAATAATTCTGTATATATAGAGTAGAATATGAATGAAATAGAGTTAGAAAGCTACCTAGCCTGTATATGTAGCGATTTTAATGTAAGTTATGAGATAAAAGCAGCCGATGAACTGGTACCACTATCCTGCAATAAATGGCCAACGGCGATTTTTGTCAACACATCAAAACGAAGCCAAGCATCAGTAGCTGGCCACTGGATTTTGTATTACATAACTTGTGGGCGTGGCAATCAACTGCACGTTGAACAATTTGACTCTCTTGGGAAATCTTGTGAAGACTATAACTTGGACTTGCCATTTTATGTTTCATGGCAGAGTAGTATAAAACTTCAAACCGATTATTCAGATCAGTGTGGTGGATTCTGTTTAACATACCTCTACTGGCGATTACGTAAAGCGTTACCAGAAAAAATAGAAAATTCATATTTCACACAGAAATTCTTCAGGACAATGAGCTTCGTGTAAGGCTCTTTTTGAAAAAAACTTCCAGAGAATGTAAAGTTGTAACGAACAATCGGCATCCAGCATTATGCGGACAGAAGGCTTGTCGGATATTAGCAACCTTCCCACAGAAGTTGGAAAAAGCAGAGGAAAAGGTGTGAAGCGCATGATTAGAAAACAACCAAAGCCCAAGATTAAGCACGAATATATTTGCTCTCCATGTCTCCAAAAATATCTGCAAACCGTTGGAACAGTTTGTGACCATAAATTCACAACAGCTCAGCTAACCAAACTTATTTCTGGCTATAGTGCATTATGCTACACTGTTCTATCTTGCCAACCTACAGCAGTCCCATCAACCCCAGAGATCCTTGACGAAATCTTGGATCGAGCGGCTGAAAACATGCAAGAAAACTCTAGCTACAATCAAGTTTCATTTTAGTTGTTTCTCTGAAGCGATGGGGTTCGCTCGATTAATAACACAGCTTGATAAATATCTCAGCCAGCAAACAAGTTGCAAAAGTTGCTACTATTATTTTCTCCTTTGCATCCAAGAAACTGACACTCGTAAAATCAAGTGGTCTGACTACAATTTTAAAAAACTTTACGATACTCTTCAATTGGATTTTGAAGACTGCAAACAAAATTGCCATCTGCAGTTTTGTGACAAACATTTTGTGAAATTTATTACTCATTTGCAACAATTTAGTAACATTTCCTTTTACCGATATACTTTTGAATTCCAGTACAATTCATCGGCAATCTTTTCAAAATTGTACACGTGTTGGCGAGATTGCAGCTTAGCTAAACACAATCTCAACTTTACTTGTGATTGCTTAGAAAAATTACTTTTTTAAAATGGAAGAACCATTTGTAATTAGGAGAAAAACTCGTCGGTTTGTTCGTCAACATTTCAGCCTAACAACTTGTGAAATGTGCTTTACTGTGTACTATACATTTTTTGAAGTGGCATTTCCACAGTTACTGTACACTGTTGCATTTTTCAAAAAAGCTGAAGAACATTATCGTGAACTTCATGAAATCTTTGTACGTTGCCACACTCAAGGACACGTAAGCATGTGCCGAGATCATGAATACGAATTCAGTCAGGCTGTTACAAAGTTTCTGCTGAGTTTCAACGTCGGCCCATCAAATTGTTGTGAGTACTGTTTTTCGAGAGATGCTTATGACGATTTGGTTCAGGCGTGGCAACCCTGTTACAATGCCAAAATCCAAGGCAAACTACTTGTGAAACATCCATTGCCAAAATAATGGAGAACAAACTAGTAAAGAGTCTTGTTAGAGGCATTGGTATTTTGGATGTAATTGGCAGATTATGGAGAACAACTCAAGCTGAAGGAAAACCGTTTATTTTGGCTTATGATAGACCTGATAGCCATCAAGTTGTATTGTTTACTTCGTTTGTGATATTGACACTTGGGAAAACATTTGAGTTAAAGTGCAGACGCCATTGTTGTCCACCTTGTTACATTGACACAGCAAGTGCAGTGAAAAAATATGGAGACAATAGACATTGTTGGCTTTGCCTACTAACTTGGGTATCAATCCTGGCTGAAATAAGTAAACGACGACGACTGATTCGAGAAAAAGGCTTTCATGCATTGCAAGCTTTGTATTCTCAAATTCGGTTTGAGATTGACACCAACTATGTAAATAGAAGTCCATCGTCGATGGACTTATTTTTCCGGAAGACACTAGTTCCTGCAGTTAAACATATTTTTAATAATTTTAATATACCTCTAGATGAGTACTTTGTTCCTACATTGGAACAATTTTTTATTTTAACTTTTCATCTTTGGCAAAATTGTGCTACAAAAGTTCATGATTCGGAAATAAAATGGAAGTAGATTGTAAATGCAAAATTCCTTGTCTATCTGAAATTAGGATAATGATTGAGCAAAATGCACAAATTCAACAATGTTGGTTTTGTTTTTATTGTTTTTACTTGAGTGTTTCTGAACTTTCAAGAGGTCGTAAATTGTTATCTATACCCGCTTTACGCGAGGTAGAATCATTGCATGAAAGTATTTTCTATGAATGGTGTGACAAAATGTTTCATTGGAAGAAAGAGAAAGTTGAAATTGTAATATTTAATTTGCTTCTAGAGAAGCTCATAACTTTGTATAAAAAGTATAAGATTAGGATAAGTCCTAGGTTAAAGGTAAAACTGTGGCCACATGTAGTGGGGACGGTACAGAGTTGGAGAGTGTGTTATCATCGTCATGGTGAACACATTAGATACTATAAGCATTAATTTTTGATTGTTTTCAGTTTTTTCTCTACTCCTTCAGAGTAGGGCTGCCCAGATTGATTGTAAATATCTCTAAATTCAAATTAAGATAGGGGGCAGTGGTGAATTGAGTCTAGGGCTTCTGCATTTGTTCAGAGCTCTGATTCGGTTCACTTCTGAGCATACCCTCTATTCTATTTGAGTTATGTGGACCTAGATGGAATGGATTCAGTTTGTACACAAGCTTCAACATGTCCAGACGTGAGCAACCCAGTTCTTCAACGGACATTTCTCCAGAGGAATGGCAGTTTAACAATGTCCGTTTATTTTACGGGCCACATGAATGTGAGATTAGTTTCTCACAATTTCTGGAAAGTTCATCTAACGTAAATGCCTGTTTCATCTGCTACTCGTATTTCTGTAAATACATTTATGGGTGGACAAGAAATGGAAATACAGTGACACTGTCATCTTTGAGTGACATTACATTGCTATGGGAAGATTTTTATGGAAGAATATCACAAGTTCACAATGAATTTGATCCAGAATTTCATATTTATTGTTTAACAAAGATTGTCAATTATTTTCGTGAAAATTCAATTTATATGAATCGACATTTTGGTGAAAGATTTGCAACATTGATGAAAAAGTTTTGTGGTAATTATAACATGTGTGACGATTTCCATGAAGGCACATTAAAACTCAAAAAAACAATTCATTGAAATGCCAAATAATTAGACAAAATATCATGAAGTTTGCAAAATTCTTGAACATGTATAATCCCATACTTGTTTGGATCCATTGGACACTCATTATTTTTGAAATTGAACCGGAATTCCACTTGATCATCCATATTATATGAAGGGTAAAATACAAATTGTTTGGTCTCTGTCCGATTTACAATCTAAATAATAAATTATAAATTAATTTATTGATTTACAGTGCTTAAAATAATAAATTACTTACGTAAAACGAATCCGAAATCATTTTTGTTCCAATTTTGTAAGTATAATGAAGCTGCCATTTTCCCTCATTAATGTAGAGACGATCTCGTAGTCCATTCAAATAACTGACAAAAGAAT
>JAANSM010005027.1:0-10566 GCA_036850725.1 Orchesella villosa | reverse complement strand
TCGAAAAAATGCTCGAAAAAACCTTGAAATTTCCAGAAGTGTTCGGAAAAATTTACCGGAATTTCAGATTCAGGGGGTTCAAAATCCCGGAAACATTGTTGGCACGCTGGTAAACTTTCGAAACCCCCGATTTACAGAAATATTGAAATATACTACTATCGTTATATAATCTATCCAAATATACATTTCCGTATCGCGTATCACTTGTCTGTACATTGTTGGACATTCCATTGTTCAACTACATTGCTTTTGCAGAACGATAAAGTTACTTGTTATTTATAGAATACCGAGACTTTCACCAAAAAATTATACACTGACATCAGCACGAATGCATTCGGGTAGGCATTGTGCCCAAGATGTAGAAGAATATCTTATATCTTGAGTGAGTGAGAGTGAGATATCTTATATATAGAGAGTTGTACATCTTAATATCTTCGAAAAAACCGACATGGTTTCTGTTTTGTATTCAGCAACGAAAGGATAAAATATTGTAATAAAACACCGTTGTCATTTGGACGAGATGTGAAGTTTGAACCATGACTCAAGTTTCATGTTTCTGAAGCGTACGAAGGTATGAATATGTTTTGGGAAGATGATGAAACCATATTCGTAGTATTTTCTCCATTGAACTGCAGAATTTCAGCTTCTCTCGTGCATTCATGCTTGCTGTATTCACCTTCAACCTTATTTTTTGTATACGAATTATATCGATATACCATATCATGCTGTTCGTGAACAAAAAACAATTTGTGGAAAACTCGCGAAAAAATAGTTCTACTTCAATTGGAATATTTATTTATTACATATATGTTGCTTCGTTTCGTGAGCGAATGCATTCAAAATGGTAGACGTATAATAATCTTCTACTTTCATTTCACAAGGGTATGATTTTCAGGTATTTTTAGGCAGGTATACCTCCGAAAAGGAATTCTTTGCATTCTCTTTCTCTTTCATCTTATGAAACGATACGAAACGATATTTACTGGAATTCGACACAGCGTTGAGCATAATAAATTTTTAATACAATTGGGATCAAAAGATTAAGGATCAAAGCCTGAAAATATAGCAAAATACAGTCTGGCCATAGATATCTAAGGTCTTTGAATCTGGTGTGGTGGAATTTAGTTTCACAATTAGTATCCGTAGTTTATTTAGTGATGTGTGATTTGTAGTACCATTACTCTTTGAGAATTATAAAATTTACTTTACTTTAATGCTTTAAATCAAAGAAATTGCTGTAGTATCAAAGGATTGACGTAATGATTTCTTCACTACTATAATTTTAAATCGTTTATGGTTTCAGAACCGGTTTTAGTATAGAAGGTATGTGTATTTGAGGAGTATTTTATGTGTGCACTCTACGGAACGAAGAACCTCTAGTTCAGACCATAGCTCTACATTACGTCTCTGTTTCAGTGAAGACTCGAGGAATCGGTCTTTAATAATTCTGTATCAAAAGCTGCAAATTTTTGGTTGGAAAGAGAAAGTAGTAGTCCTGTGTATTCTATTCATGCATTTATTTTGGTAGGAGGACGAAAATAACTATACTATTAACTTGATATATGTTTTCGCTACTGGCACTAAAAAAGCTACCATGTTCAGCAACAAAAAAAAGGACAAGACAAAAGTCTAAAGTATACAATAGAAGGATGGCAACGAAAGAAAACGTACGATCGAAAAAAAGAGTAATCTGAAATGGGTTTGAAGTCATAGTTTGTGTTAGTCTACGCACACAAATCGAAATAAAAACTCTTGGAAAAAGTCTGGTGAAAGTGGTGAAGTGGAAATGGTAGAATCGTGTTTGTTGTACCAGAATCGGAAGGAATCCAGCCAAGCCACCACCACCACCAATATTTATACTGTGTGTTGGTATTTTTAGTACATGGTTATATTTATATGTATGACTAAGTACGTTATCATCAAACAATATCAAATATACCAATATATTCTATGTAATGTCTTTGGTATAAAAATGTATACTAGCTTGGTATTTCCATTGCCAATTTTTCTGGTAGGACTGCTCACACTCAAAGCTTAATCCTGCGTGCATGAACGAAGTATGCTCTATTGACTATGGAAGAAAATATGTGTATGAAGTTCATACTAAGAACAAATATATTTGGTGTATAGGGAAAGTTCGATAAATAAAATGATCTGTAGAAAACACAAATTATCTAATTTATCGGTTATTTAAGTCGCTAATGAAGTAACATTTTTGTTCACTTTCCAGGGATCCACGACATCGACTTCATATACGGCTACGCCCTTCTGGGGCAGCTAGAGACCACTGGTTTGTCTTCACTGTTACTCAGAGTCCTGATGTCAAACCAGGATGTATTGGACTCAGTCTTACTCAACGGAAGTTTGCTACAGCTTCCATTGGACAAGACATGGACATCTTCCCGTTCGATTTCGATCGAACAACACAGTGTTGTTCCTCGATCTTGTTGGAAGTTGACTTTTTACAAAAAAAGCAGTAAGTCAAATTGCTTACTCCATGAGCATGTTCTATCTTCTATCTATGTATACCACATAGGCAACAACAGAACGAAAATATGAATGCTTTGTCTCTAAGTCTCTATGAATAGCAAAAATAATATCCTGGCAAAAATTAATCCCAGCTGGATTCTTGCATGATTGACATTTCCTTTATTGTGGCAATAGAGTGTTATACTCTATATATTCTTCTTATTATGTACACATACATGTACTTCATGTAATTTGATACTCCAATCAATACTTAAAAGTAAAAATTATTTTGAAATTTCATACCCACCGACGTACAAGTTCCAATCATGAATGAAACAATGCTGCTGTTAGTGTTAACCGACTTAAGACAAAGAACGATTAACATGTCTATAGATACATTATGCAAGGACAGTTAAATATATGCCACAATTAACTGAAACGTTTATAGAGTGCCTGCTACTTACTAAAAAGTGAAAATGGTACGGTACGTTCTATACGATTAATATATACTGCATGTGTTATCTTTCTTTTAGATCCACAAACGAACCCTACGATACAGATCTAATGGCAAAGGAATTCGTGAGCCAGTTTGCTGGACAGGCTTTTCAAGGAGGGATGCCTTTAGCCTTTAGTTTCCACGATAAGAAGCTGCTGTCTCTAGTGGTAAAAGAAATGGATATAGCAGACATGACACCTTTAAAGGTTGGAGGAGAGCCTAAAATCTCTAAATCAGACCTGGGATTATTGTTGCCGGATACGAAAGTTGTATTTGAGTACGGTGAAGGCTCTACTGTGAAGTTAAAAGGCACATCAATAAATAGAGGAAAAGCACACACCAGCATTATCAATCCAAGCTGGGATTTTCAGAAAATGGGAATCGGAGGTTTAGACAAGGAATTCAATGCAATTTTCAGAAGAGCATTTGCTTCCAGGGTGTTCCCACCGGAGATCGTAGAGCAATTAGGGTGTAAGCACGTTAAAGGTATTCTATTATTTGGACCACCTGGTACTGGCAAAACATTGATGGCACGGCAGATCGGGAAAATGCTCAATGCAAAGGACCCCAAAATTGTAAATGGTCCTGAAATTCTGGATAAATATGTCGGTCAATCGGAGGCGAACATTCGATTATTGTTTGCTGAAGCAGAAGAGGAAGAAAAAAGACTCGGTCCTAATTCAGGTCTACACATAATTATCTTTGATGAGATTGATGCTATTTGTAAGCAGAGAGGAACTGTTGGTGGAGGAACTGGTGTACATGACACTGTAGTCAACCAGCTTTTATCCAAAATTGATGGGGTTGAACAGCTCAATAACATTTTAGTAATTGGAATGACAAATCGAAGGGATATGATTGATGAAGCTCTTTTGCGTCCTGGTCGGCTTGAGGTATGCATCCCTATTTCTTGGTGTCAATACCAATAATCGCTATTCCCGAGCTGTAGCTATAAGATGTAAATTACTTGCTTGGTTGCATGATCTTAATTATGGAATGCGCGTTAATTATTATTTCTTAAATACTAAAGGTTCAAATGGAAATTAGCTTACCTAACGAAATGGGCAGACGGGAAATCTTGAAGATTCATACCACATTAATGAAACAATATGGGAAACTTAACGATGATGTTTCCCTTGAGGTATGTTGAAGACTTTTATGGGTGTGGTTGCACTTGTAGTAATTTAAGCAAGATTATTGTCTTCTTATGTAACTATTGTTGTATTATGAAATTCAATTAGGAATTAGCAACGCTAACAAAAAATTTTAGTGGAGCTGAAATTGAGGGGTTGGTCAGAGCAGCACAGTCTACTGCCATGAATCGTCTCATCAAAGCATCCTCCAAGGTAAAATAAAGAAATCTGTGAAAGCACGAAAATACAAGTGAATTGTTGAAAGACGAGTTTTTTTTATCGTGTATACTTAGTGTAAGAGAAATGAACGAGATTTTTTTGATTTCCCTTGTGCTTCAGGTGGAAGTAGACCCACAAGCAATGGAAAAACTGA
Organism: Orchesella villosa; assembly: GCA_036850725.1. Taxonomy (NCBI): domain Eukaryota; kingdom Metazoa; phylum Arthropoda; class Collembola; order Entomobryomorpha; family Orchesellidae; genus Orchesella; species Orchesella villosa. The sequence goes on along the minus strand of JAANSM010005027.1, from coordinate 6,095 downwards.
AAGTAACTAGGTCTGATTTTCTAAATGCTCTGGAGAACGATATAAAACCTGCTTTTGGAACAAGCGGTGAACTCCTTCAAATGATGCTCATGCGTGGAATAATAAATTGGGGCTCTCCTGTGGCTCACGTTCTCGAAGATGGAATGCTTCTTATTCAGCAGGTATTCATAATTTGCTTTCACTGTTAAAAATCCGGCTATTGTGTAAAGTATTGCTTGCGGTCCCATTTGACGTATTTAAAACGGATACCATTTTAGTTTTTACAATGTATGAATTGTTTATTAGGCTCGCAGCGCAGAAAGTGGTGGATTGGTTAGCGTTCTTTTGGAGGGACCTCCTAATGCCGGAAAAACTGCCTTGGCTGCTCAGTTGGCAAAGAATTCAGATTTTCCATTCGTTAAAATATGTAGTCCTGAAGATATGGTTGGATTTTCCGAGTCTTCCAAATGTCTACAAATTCGAAAAGTACGAACATAGTTCTAAAAATAAGAAAACAGGTTTGTGTTCATGAAGAAGTAATGTAATGATGGAGTACATGATGTTTGTTTGATTATAGTTCTTTGATGACGCATACAAGTCAACTCTTAGTTGCATATTGGTAGACAACATTGAGCGTTTGTTGGATTATGGTTCAATCGGCCCTAGATATTCCAACCTGACATTACAGGCCCTTTTAGTCCTGCTTAAAAAGCAGCCACCAAAGGGAAGAAAACTGCTTATTTTGTGTACATCATCAAGAAAGTAAGCTTATTTTTCAGAGACACAACTGAAAAACGCTCCGATTTCTACCTTCTACGACAGTAATTCAAATAAAACATTTGTGTGTGTAAATTAGGCAAGTTCTGGAAGAAATGGAAATGCTTTCTGCATTTACTGCAGTGCTTCATGTACCCAATTTGAGCAAACCAGAACATCTTCTGTCAGTTTTGGAAGAGTCTGATGTCTTTACCAAACAAGAGGTCGCTGCGATTGCTCGTAATATCGAAGGACGACGGTTAGACATAAAATAAATAATTTAAAATGAAAAAAATACGCTTAATCAAGTTTACGTGAAAGTGCTGTTTATTACTCAATTACAGTGTGTTCATCGGTGTCAAGAAGCTTCTTGCTCTCATCGACTTACTTCGTCAGACGGAGGGAGACTATCGTGTTGCAAAGTTTTTATCGAAGTTGGAAGAGGAGGAGGCGATCGAAATACGTGGTTAGGATTACTGTAGGCCCCCAACCCCCCCGCCTGGCCCTCCCATTCGACATCATACTGGAATTAGAGACTGGTCCTGTTGGATAAGGCTGGGCGGTGCGGTTTGCGGCTGCCTTCATGATTGCTGGCCGCTAGTTGGTATATTCGTAGGAGGAGGGGTTGGGGGTTTATTCGGTAAGCTACGTAACTGTCTTGCTGGATACTCAGTTCTCCTTCTGATGAACTGGGTAAATACACTTGTATTCATACTATATTTTTAGGAATGGCTGTCGGCGTGGCTGTTGGTCTCACACTAGGAATCATTGTCGGTAAGAATTTAATGAACATACATTAAATGATAATGAAGAATCTGAATGACAGTATTTGACACTGGTAGCTCATTTTTCTAATACAATGTTTTGGATTATAGGGTTAATCGTAGGATTAACATTTGGTATAATATTCGGATTTATTGCGGGTGAAGTGACCAACGGTAAGGCTGAAAACGGTCAACCGAAAAAGACCAAGCGAGAGAAGGAAGATGAGGAATGGCTTGCTTGGATTATGGCAGCAAATGCTGCTCAATCGCAAACACAGCCCGGCCCTTAAATTATTTATATCTTATGGATATTTCAAGACATTGTTGACTCTTTATCAATACCACTTCATTTCAAACTTTGCAGTTACGTGGGCTGAATTTGTAGGTGTATACTTATCCTTACGGATAAGTTGCCGTTAAGTCTGCAAGGTTGGGTTTACAATTATGTATTATTGATTTACACAAAAAATGTTTATATTTCCTGAGTATTGTTTCATGAAAAATGTATGTTAACTTTGCCATTACACTTTCACGATTTGTGATAATAGTTTTAGAGTGTAGTAGGAAATATCTTTTTCAGTATTTAATGCTCTGATTTCCAAACATATAGATACTGCAAGTTCAGATTTTATCAGTACAGACACTGTGTCCAGTGTATGTACTGATGAATAGATTCCGGATATTCAATGCAGGATGTTGCTGTGTGCTAGAACACCTAATGTACACCAACAAGTTTTCGCATGTTTCGAATATAATACTTATAGCAGCATCTGTATGTTTCTTAATCTAATGAGTTTACGTAGGATTGTCAGTACATCCATGCGACACGAGGATTGTCAAAAGATTCCAGTTTGTTGAATCTCTCCTTTGGATTTCCATTTTTGGCGTCAAGGCGGGTGCTCATATTATAACTTATATTTAAAAAACTTAACATTGTTCCAACGTCCAATTTCCATAAGGCCGTAGAAGGTTATATATAAACAATGCAAATGTGAACTGAGAGCCACAAACTCTAAGTCAACATTCCTCATGTACTTTCCAAAGCTGAGTAAATGAAACTTTTTTGAGTTTATGTGGTGTGGTTGAAGGTGTACATACTGGATACTTATAGTAAAATACAAATATCTATAATTCACACGTTTAAGAAGTCGTGTTGTTAGAATCGGGTTCTATTGTTACAATTGTACACGTACTGTGTACATGTACATTGTACTACAATTAAAATATCCGTAGAGTAGGAGTAGGCCATGTTACCAAAAGCGTAACATGTTGAACATTTTCTGTGAATCTAACAAGAATCACATAATAGGAAAGTAGATGGCAGACAAAAGCAGTAGTCAATATCAATCACTAATAAAATCCCAAACCATGCTAATCAAACTAGGTTACCTTAATAAAATGTCACTTAAAGTAAATGTAGCTCACGTGAATCTGAACCAAAATCAGTAAGGATTTTGGTGGTACAGGCAACTTGTTCAATTTCATGATACCAGACCTTAATTGAAAACTGCCTGTGTGAAAGAAATAGTTTTAGACTGATAACAAGCACATTACATACACGCAGATATCCGTATTCGTGTGAAGCACTTCAAACCTCAACCTTTGAAATTACATGCACCCCGTTTGAACAATTTCTAGATTGGAAAATACCTGTAGAAATTATTTACCAAGCCCTTTTGTCCACCTGTATTCAACAAAGCGTGTGATTGATTACTCACACCATTTTATTCTAAATTATCATAAATTGTAATAGAGGCAACGTTTGTACTCGTGCTGAATAGAAGCTGTACTTTTTGAGACATTCAAACGGTTAATGTACCTACCTAATNTACTCGTGCTGAATAGAAGCTGTACTTTTTGAGAAATTCAAACGGTTAATGTACCTACCTAATTATATTAAAATAGTAACAGCTCTCCGTGAGGCAGAGTAAAAGCTGACGATTGACGGTGCTACATGATGTACATAAAAAGGTAATTGATAATTGACTTCTTGCATTTGAAGCTTCAGAAAATTTTTGGCTTCACCTGTACACTACGAAGTTCAACAGATACTTGTGTGTAATGAACCTTTTATTCTGGCTAGAAAGCATGTATGTTATGATTCCATGTAATCTTAGTTATAAGCTCTAAATGTTAATTGAAAATTGTAATGTCACACAGTATTTTGCAATATACTGTGTTGCTGCAAGTAAGATAAGTTGATGTAAATAATATCTATTAAAATTTAAGCTAAGCTGTATTAAATAGTATTGTACGAATAGCGTTATATACCTTTATTGATTTCTCCTGTTCAAATGTAAAAATAAGATTCCTATTTTCAGAAGCACATTCTTTCTTTTGATTCTGTTCCTTTCATTGAATCCTAATCATAGAAAAACTGAATTATGTACCTTGATTTTTCAATTATTTATGTATACACAATGTATGTTTCGCTAAGTTTTTGCAGTTTTCTTAACTTGATTATGCACATTTAATGAGTACTTACGGAAATACTGCCTAGGTATGCATCAATAATGTGATGGGTACAATACAACTTAAATGCTTTCTTAATGCATAAAGCTTTACAATGGAAATGGATAAATGATCTTGATCAATCAGCGAGGTAGCTATTTACTACATAGCAATTTGGAAAGTAGCAATTACCGAAATGTAACAGAAGAAACTACCAAAAAAGGCCTCATTCACTAAAGCAAATACTAATATAAATTACAACAGCATTATAGTGTCCTAGCTTTTAGTTATTTATTAACGCTAGAAAAACTAACTAAACTATACAAATGTTTAACAATATTGATCGATGTGTAATAACTTAATTTGTTCCCTGATTGGTTAATGGCATGATGTATAGAAGATTCATGATATATTAATTATTATTATTATAATATACTACCTGATCACAGACACTGACTATTATACGTAGAAAATGTTCGATTGACTCGAATTATTGTTGGCAATCAATGAATAAAATGAATCAATAAAGAAATACAACTTCTGTGGTAATAGACAAGTTACATTGTACTGAATTGGGGCTCATTTCAAATGCTTACAATTTATCGTAATTCAGATAACCAACATTACATTATACACAACTAGGGTCATTAAAGGAATGGGCATATAAAGAACGTTCACGTAAAACTTACAGAATGTTACGTTACATATTTAAGACTTAACTCTCAATGACACCGACGCAGGTTGATCCCATCGGCTACGGCTACACAAAAAATATCATTAAGCTGCATTCAATTCGCCCGAGTCCACAACAATCGGCTGGATAAGGGAGACATTATCACCTTTAAGCATAATACGCCCTAAAACAATCAAACAAAAATCAACTCTGTTGGTGGTTAGACTGAAGAACAAGAGCATTATCAAAATAAAAGTAATGCATTTATTCTCAATATTTTACATACCAATAGCCTTCCGTTTAGTCTCTGTTTTGCGCTTCGCCACCTCCTCCGCATTATCCAAGACGAGATTCATAAACTCATCGAATCCAACAACAACACCTTCCACTCTCAAGTCATCTCGTTCATGAAGCCATACTGAGACTCTCGTTCGATTCTGAAGATGCCGGAAGATCAGGTTCTAAAATTATGGAAGAAAATTAAATTAGTTAGAATGTGCATTAAGTTGGCCCCCAGCCCCCAACATAGACTCTCGTTCGATTCTGAAGATGCCGGAAGATCAGGTTCTAAAATTATGGAAGAAAATAAAATTAGTTTCATTGTACATACGTTATACGTTTTAGATCAAAATACTAACACTAATAGGCTGTAGTGAAGCTGGTAGCAGTTGTCAGTTGTAGTTAGACTAGCAAACTCTGTCTGTTGTCTGTTATATGGTCATCATACATCATACATCATAGGTAAATTGTAAGTAAACTTCAATTCGTACACAAATAAATACGTTTTAAACTGTGTTTATTTGAAACTTACGATCGGCTGGATCATCACCTTCTGGACCTTATGCATCGGCTGCTTGTACGCCATTGTCATATTGTAAGTTTCTACTTTCACTTTACTTTTTAATCAGAATTGTCAGTTGTCCGTCAGTTATTTTTTGAGGGTGCTGAAGTACTTGACACTTGACTTGTCACTTTTCAACGATCAATCACAAATCACAATTCATTGCAAGACATAACCAACACAAAACACAATCCGACTAAACCATATATAACACATGAAGTGAAGTATCTGTATATTACGAACGAGTAATAACGTATGAGAAGGACTGAAACTGAAACGTATATTCTAAGAAATTGTATGTGAACTCTTTCTCATTACCCCAGAAAAACACAGTTCATTTTTCGTCCCTTTATCTATCACTTTTTCCTTTGTTGCAATTCGGCTTGGGTTTGCGGTTTGGTCGTTAGTTTTTGGCTTCATTTTCATCGTCAGTTCAACTTCAACTGCAAATCATTCTTTTAATTGAATCAATATTGAATTAATCATTTAACACTCAAAAATAGTCCCATTCAGAACTTTGGATTTGCGATGACTGACGTAAGTGATTTTATTACAAAATAATAATTAATTTTGCATGGAAAATATCTCGGCCACCAGCATGACGTACACAGACGGTTTATATATATTTAAA
>JAANSM010005026.1:0-10567 GCA_036850725.1 Orchesella villosa | reverse complement strand
CGTATAAATACATTTCTTATGAATAGCCCATTTATGGTCATTTGTCATTTCCATTAAATTAAACGAGAGAAATAATAATTTTTATGAAGTAGTTTGTAAGAGCAACAGGATTACGTATGACCAGGATCACATTTCGTAAATCCAGTATATACTAGAAGATAAGTTGTTTTAAATTGCCTATAAATTGTAATTGTGCTGCATTTAAATACTTAAATTATATATGAGATGTTTATGAGAGACTATAAGGTTACTTTTTAATCCTTTTTAGCTCATGTCTGATTTACTATACGAGACAAAGTATTAGCAACAAATGCTGCCTTCAGTTTGACTTCTTGCAAGTTATAAAAATCTTAACCCTCAAAATGAAAAAGAGAGATAGATTAGGTTAGTTAGTATATCCAACAACATAAAGTCCATTAAACTCAAGAACCCCTAACATATATTTCGACTTATTATGCGAAGGCTCGTGCTCTGTTTCACTTTTACTTGTGGTGACAAAATAGCAATCATTAAAAACGGATTATGCAATATTGTATATAGCTCCAGACAAACATAAAGAAATTAAATGAACTACTTCATTCTTACTTGCCTTTTTTGCTCCATAATAATGATAAGTAGGAGCAAGGAGTGGTTTCTCCATCGAAAAACTTACTTATTCATAGTCAAAACATGAAGTAACCAAGTTGTAAAGGATTATGCATTGACGCCAGCCTAGTAAAAATCGTTGTTCTTCCCTTGTTATTTTAAACAACATCTTAGCTATGATGCTAATATTGTGAATGTCACATCAGTAAATGACCTATACAACCACTAAAAAACACTTATACTTTACCAAATCCTGTTCCAATTACCTTTTAGAAACAAATTATTCCTATATAGCTTTCTCGTCTATGGGCATGTCTCCACATGTTCCAAATATACCTAACACATTTTACTTGCTATCACTACTTACTCTTATCTTTATGTTATGATGTAAGTTTTATGTACATTTTTGCCCTGTGAGTTAATGCAATATTTGATTCTTTAGTGCTTGCTCTTTGTAACATTTTTGGTCTTGGTATTTATTTTTGGAAATTCAAACGCTGTTTATTTAATAGTAAAAGCCATCATTTACGAAAATTCCCTGTTACATATAAACATACAATAAAGTATGAAAACTGATGAAAGTAAAGGATGAAACAAGGAATAAATCACTCACATTGACTTTTATCCATAGCTTCATTTGAAAAAAATTGAGAGCTGGTTTCCATTGTGTAATAATTTATGCATAAAACAAATGTACTCGTCGCGCACTTAGCATTTAAGAGAAATAAAAGAGCTCAATATGGAGGAATAATGGAGAGAGTGAGCTTGAGCCCACTTAATTATCTACACACTTTTGCGTAACCGGAATGCTCAAAAGCAGAGAGCAGTAGCAGTAGCACACGCATTTTTATTTATACCGAACCGTGCCCGTGAATCTGGACCAAAAATCCGGAGATTGCTGCGTTGGCACAAGTCAGATGCATCAAGTGTACTTATTCAGCAATTTACTTATCGGTCACATACAAAAAAAAAGGTGAATGAAACCATCTCGATTTTTGCTTACGACTGTTTATTTACTTCCCCCTTTTACGTGTGTTGTATGTGTGGTGGAAGTAAAAGAGAATGCTTTGGCTTATACAGTTCTTCCATAAAATGAGAAAAAATTTCCTTGCTTTCTTATACGATATATACTTATGTATGTAGAATAGAGCAAGTGTATGTATATATGTGAAAATTGCAAAGATCCAAACTATTGAAATCCGACTGTAAGCTTAATTATCGACTAACCCTGCTTTCATAATGTTTCACGAACTTAAATTCTATACGATGCAGAATAATGTTCATTTTTTTGAGCATACATTACAATTAGATATATAGATGAACTTGATTACATTATAAAAAGATATTTTTTTTCGCGAGATTTTAGTACAATCTATATTTCTATTAGTTAAAAAGATCTTACGTTTCAAAGGATCATGGGAAATATTTGACTGCTGTGTGTGTGTGGTGTTTGACTCCGGCTTTAAATATTTTTGATGGCAGCGGAGAAGGTGTGAAATGAGTTGATAAAGTGTCGCAACCTCACCCCGCTTCTCGGATGTCAGTAGTATGTGGAGTCGGGTGAGCTAGTAGTGCTAGTTTCCGCTGAGTAGATTCCCGACTCCAAATTTCCTACCTCCGATTCTTCCGTTTGTTGACAATGAGATAGGAACTGAGGAATTTGACCCATTGTTGGCACTCCTCGCATTGGTGCTACTGCTTACAGGAACATTGAGTCGGGGATGAGAATGTTGTTGCTGTTGCTGATTGGCAGACAACTGACCATTGCTATGATGCAGGTGAGCCGAGTTCAGCCCATTGTTGGTAGCACTGGCAGAACCATTGTGGGAATGAATAGGTCCATTATGATTGTTACCTGAGGCAGCGGCAGCAGCTGCTGCAGCAATACTCACGGCATTCGCATTGTTGGCAGATGCAGCCATTTCCAAATGACGGTGAAGTTCTGTAGCTTTAGTTTTCCACATATCTCGTTCTTGAGTCAATTTGTGAATTTCATCTTTCAGAACTTTATTGGTGACCTCCAGTTGATTCTTTTGATGGAGCCTCTTTGTTCTACAGTTTTGGGCATAGCCTCGATTTTTCAGTGTTCTCCGTTTCTGTTTTATTTTAACAATCGTGTCACGAGGAAAGCCATGAAGGAGTTTGTTAAGCTCTCGCACTGGTTTGGTTGTAAGAACTTCATCTGGGATCTCCAAAGGGCTGCCAACTCCCCTTCCTCCGTTACTAGCATTGCTGGTGTAGCTACCAGAATCTTTGGTTGATTCCAAGCTTTGACTGCGATGATGGGAACGTGTGTGTGGGTGGTGGTGGTGCATATGAGCGTGGTGTGGAGGACCGTGACCGTGAGCATGGGGAATGTAGGGCTGGGGTGAACCGACACCAGCGTGGAGGACTTGGTGCTCTTTGGGAATCCACATGTTATCAACAATACCAGGAGGACAGTTTTGACTCAGATTGATGGGAATAGGTTCATGATTCATGTTGTAGCTATCAGGTTCCATTCCACCTTGATTCCACATCCCGATTTCTTCTACCATATGACCCCTCCCACCATTATGCTCACAATGGGGGGTATGACTCCCAACAAGTTGGGCTCTTTGAAAATGGGGTGAGCCTGTGTGATACTGTGTGGGTGAGCCTTCAGGTGGGGTAGCTGGTGGTGTGCTTGGGAGTGTTTTTACTTGTATAAGATGCTGCCGATTTGTTACGCTAAGATTCGAATACATTTGCATACCTGGATGATGACCAGAGTTGTTAGTTTCATTCCGTGCTCCTTGCTCATCGATAATGTGTTGTTGATTGCCGTTGATGATTTGCTGATGAGCTGGATGTCCACCACCCACATTCATTCCACCATTGCCACCATTATTTGTTGCTGCTGCTGCAGCAGCAGCAGCCGCCGCGGCTGCTTGTTGTTGACTGGGGTGATGGGGATGAACAAGGGGTAAGCCTCCGTTGGCTGCAAGGCTCATTCTAAGTTTTGCTTCTCCGTCTGACAAAGGGTTGATATCAAAATCCATGATGTAATCGTCTGCATCCGCTCCTCCAGTTCTCATTATGCCCATAATTATCGATTTACTCAAGAAAAATGTGACTTTTTGAAAACATCAAGTCTATACTATTTCAGTTGAGCCCTTAGGCTTTGCTATAGTTCTGTCACAATCATATCCACGTACTCAGATTTAATAGTTATATTACACAAAAGTCATATACGTTAGGAGCTCAGGATAAGAATTAAATCGTGAGTTTCGTGCGTGCTCAACGAGCTATTTTTTATGTCTAAAGTACAAGCCACAAAAACACTGATAGTCACTTGAAAAAAAAACTTATCTGGATTCATTTACAACTCAGAAGTGATTTAATTTTCTTTCATTAGAGTTTCCAGATGTTTTTTTTACATTATGAATGTCAATTCATTTTTTCACAACACATTTCCAGAAGAACTAAACTCCCAGTGGTTTGCGTTTTCCTGAAAACATTCAATTAGACAAAGTTCATCCCTTGAGCATTTTTTTCAAATGAATCAGTAAATCGAAGAAATGGAAGTATTAACAACAATAGAACAAAATTAAAAGTAGTTTATACAGAATCTTACCAGTTTTATGCTGAATCATCACAAAATCAAAATTGTAATTTTGGGGCAACGTGATACACCAACGTCTTCACCTCTGATGTCAATCTTTATACCGTTTTCTTGAGATTGCACTAATTCGATAATTGTTGAATGCTTTTGTTTAACGATTTGAAATGTTTATATGCTATTACGAATAACACGAGCTGTCGATGACTCTGCAGAGTCGAAGAAGCAAACACCGTGTGTGCGACAAAATCCACCGAACTGTCAGCTATAAAGGTTTCTCTTTTCCATGCGATAAAGAAGTACATATGTTTTTTATATGGAGTGTTCAGTGTGAAACTGTATCCACAAGCGAAGCTGCCAGGGAGCGTTTTTATATCATCACCAGTTCCCAATGTTTTATGCTGTAATATAGCAAAGCAAGGAACGAAGAAAGAATCCGTAGAACGGGGGGCGTAGTAAATGGAGGAAGTGCAGAGGCATTATGTGCTTAAGCATATGATACAGATACATTGTACACACGGGCAGGGAAGCACTGTACAGAAAAAGCGCAATGAAAATACAGGATTTTTTGATTCAAAGAAAGAGAGAAAGATTCACATAATTGTGAATATATAACGAAAGTAGCAACAAATGTGCGGTAGATCATTCCATATATAGAAATGCACACCATACAAACCATGAAGCATACAATGTAGTACAAATGCTTCAGATTCAGAGAGATATGCTTCATAAAATAAAGCGCAGTATGGTTGTATTGTATGGGAAGCAAATGCAGTGGAGTTTGCTAGCGAAAAAAGGATCCCAAAGGCAGATCTTGAATACTGCAGAAAGAGCCTCCGTGATACGAAGATGAAAATGCATATGCATGTAACGTAAGGCTCTGCTCTGCTCTCTCCACACCACCAGAGAAGCACAGAGTTTTGTGTGTTCATCATCAGCTGTATACATAGCTCTGCATCATTTTCCGACCAGGAAAAGCAGAGAGATTGTATACCGTATATAAAACGGAGCTGTGAATTTGTCAGTTCATTCCTCTGCCAAGCAATGTTCTTCTTCTATATTATCCCGTTTAACTGTATGTATACGTATAAAATACACGTAGTGATGCTAGAAGCAGATATATAGATTCATTTATGAAGAAATGAAAGTGTAAAAGCGAACAAGTCCTGAGGCTGGGACTAGGGAAGAAAGTCCAGTACTAGGGCGGATGCTAGTTGGTGAAACCCGCCCAGAACTACTCTCCCGGATTGCCCAGACGCTGGCCAAGACCAACAAGAGAAGATGCGAAGAAATGAACGAAAGATCACGTACACAATTTTGTTGCTTTGTACAATATATATATGCATCTTTTTCTCACCAAATGCTGGCTACATCTAAAAAGCTCTAGTTTCTTATGCCACTTCTTTTCCACGAGTTTGACATGTACACGTACGCTATATATACAGTTATGTACACGTTGAATGAAATGCGTGCATCGACACAAGATGAGATTTTTGGGTGTATTTGAGATAATCTGTGTACCTTAACTCTTCTTTTCTCACTCAAGTATGAGTAAAAAAATCGTTATACGGGTGGATCAACAAGACTGGTGATCAGGATGAAGAAAATGACCGTCATTACTATTATTATCGACATCGTTATCATCACAATCTTCTTATTTCACGGAAAGTATTAGCCGCTCCTAGTCTTAAGTCGATTCCGATGAGATTTCCCTTCAAGCAGAACGAGTAGATTGGAATTGGAATTATACTGCATTATTTTAGCTGTCAGGTTAAATGTTAGAGAATTAGCGGGCAACAATACAAGATTCGCTGATGAAAATTACGAAACCCTAAAATACATTATTCAGATAGACAAAATCTTTGAAAAGACTAGCAAACATCCTTTTGTCGAATAAATTTACCGCATCCACCATGGAATATTTACACGCAGTGGATCGATTAGTACATTTTTTCATCCTATTTTCACTTACATTTCTGTGTGAGCCTACATGCGTTAACGTTTTAGAGTATGTATATATCAAATACATTCATACGAATGGTATATCTATGTGTACTTCACTTTTATATGGTATCCTAAATTCCTTTTTATAGAGAAAGTCCTTTTTTATTCCTTTCGTAGTAGAAGCAAACTCTCACTCATTTTCTGCAAAATCAGCAGGTTTTCACCGCTGCCACCACCACCAAAACTCCTGCTTCAAAAGTCTCTTGTGTGTCTATCCATATATAGACTGAGAAATAGAATGAAAAGTACGTAAAACTTTTTCCTTCTACTTTTTCTACATAAAAAAATCTAGTTATACAAGATGAGCATGATAGTTCAGTTCAGTAGTTCTTCTACTTATATTCTATATGTTATTTTCTTGCATTTTGTGCATTTTCTATTTACTGCCTTGATTTTTGTAGAACACTGGTTGGCCATTTCCTTTGGAGACAAAATTTGTCTAATACAATATATGCGCTGACGAGAATCTTCACCAGAAGGAAATTAAAAGGAGTGTGTAAGGCTTCTGTTCTGATTCATGTCATCATTATGGTTGACGGTTGCGTCCTTGTTTTATGTATTCGTTTGTATTTGTATGCATTTATAATAGGTTTTGTGAGACTCCTAAGTTTTTCGCCAAAATCATATCGAATACTATATCGATTGCATAATTACTATAAGCATTTGCTAGCTTGACAAAAAATTGCACGCATTTTTTGTGCGTGCACGTTTCTTTACGGGTACGTTTAACTAAAACTAGAATTGTGCTGATTACGGAGTAAAAAATACAGCTGATCACAGGTAAAATTTGTGCATTTCGGATGCCTCCGAGTGGCATAAAATTGCATTGCTGTCATATATGTGGCTAGACACAGAGTCTTGCAGTCTATTCAAATTTTTGTGATAAAACTACACTTGAAATCAATGTGAAATCAAACACGTTAATCATGATGGATATTATCTCACATCATCGAACAAGTGCATCTTTTTTATATGCCGAGTCCATATAAGCTATATATAAGCACAAAGCACACCTACAACTACAACTAATGCGAATCCAAAGCCTCCATATAAATATGGAAGTGCATTGAAAAATGATGATAAGCAACATTTATCACTCGACTAAATCAAATCATCGGACAGTTGATTTCAATAATTAAGTTCCTCATCGTCACCCAGACCTCAAAGATTTTGTAGGGCAAATTAACTCACGGAAAACATGGAACTGTTATTTTCAAGGACAAATTAAATTTTCTCTTATTTTACGTGCTAAAATTAGTTACATATACATAATAAGGTTTATAAGTTAGTATTTCAAATCTATGAATGAAGAGTTGGAGCTCGAGCGAAGCGAAAGGTTGTCCACAAATCGACAGGATGTTCATTCATTAAAAGTTCATAAGTTCAACCACTACCCAACATTTCGCTCTTCGCATTTCATTCAGAAATATGAAAAATCTAAGCATCAAATCAATTGCAAAAGTAGAAGTACATAATAATTAAATCCAATTCAAGACTACATTAAACATTAACAATCTTAATATATTCACCTTTATGGTAGTATGGACTATGCACAAGAATATAAAATATAATCTTTGAATACGATACTTTTGGGTGGGAGCATGGGCACGACAAGTGCGCTGGAAAATCTCATATCAATACTTCATATGATATCAGTCACACGTGTAGATTGAAGTGGTTGTATAACTTGAAACAAAGTTTTAAAAAGTGGAAAGTGCAGTAAAGAGCATGAGGTAATTCATTGCAGCTGATCACAACAACATTAATAACTGCATAACTGTATGTGTAACGATGCAGGCATCAAAAGCTTGTTTAGCTCACGTCAACTGGTCAACTGCAACTCTGACCATTGACACTATGTTATCATATCTTCTTATCTCTCACGAATGTATCAATTTTTATGATATGATATACACATCAACATCATACATATCCAATCCAATCATCCACTTCCACTCTTTGAGCTTGTGCTATTTATGCAACATTGTGCACACAATTTACCCAAAATGCAAATCCTTTCTAAACTGTTCGGCTTATGAAGATAAATTGTTTCACTTTTGTTATATATTGACTACTCGTTTTAAAGTCGGAGTCCAATATAGCTGTCATTTTTTTATGAGTGTGACGAATGACGAGCAGGAGCAAGGATAACCCATTCAATAGAGGAATTCGAGCAGAGCATGATCTTGCACCTTGCACTGCTAATGTCATATGTTACTTTTGTGACTCAACTACGTAAATGCATTCGTAAAATATATATTCAAACATGCATCAACTGTTGCAAATCTGGATGGAGAAACAGTTTAATTACTTTTTTTCTGAGATTGTATCCAATTAAACTGCACATTTGTTACCTATGTATGACTTTGATTTGGCTTAAACAAGGTTACATACTTACGACAAAAAATCGTCATGTTTATCATTATCATGTATCCCGTTCATATAAATTCAGTTGGTAACTAAACTTTAGGAATCGGTTTAAGAATAACTTCGTCATGTTTATCATTATCATGTATCCCGTTCATATTAATTCAGTTGGTAACTAAACTTTAGGCATCGGTTTAAGAATAACTTCCCATTAAAGCTAAAAAGGGGCGACATGAAGCACGTCATATATACAATAAGTCCCACGTTATTAAATTATCATCCAAATTATATAAAACTGCATTATCAGACCACCCAAGTTGAAGTCAAGAGATCATTATATGCACTAGTTCTCAAATGTCTTAATTAATTTTTTATTTAAAAATTAACTACCAAGTTCAAAAGCGTTGACGCGATAAAAATTCCTCGGCTGTTTGTGACAGTCAACAGTATGCTTGTCCATATTTCTGCAAGACAGATGAGTGAGAAAAATATCTGAAATCCGAATCGTTTTATGCGGCATATCATATAGGGAAATGAAAATGTAGGACACCAAGGAAGCCCCATAATCTCATTACACTAGTAAGTACTTATGCATGCACCACTGGACAGCGTAATGTAATACTCAATAAACTGCAGTACAGTATGGAAGATAAAGTTCTCCATAATATTTATCTACTATTCAATTCACCTACTGGCATAATAAACTAGAAAAGTATTTCATTTTTTCGCAAATTGGCTTCATTTTTCTTTACCTTGGCCTTGTTACGAAACCTTAATGAATCTGCAAAAATGAAGGCAGCAGGTATCGTATGGCATTATACACGATGATGATGATTGTCACATTGACATACACCCTTTTAGCATGTCAAAGCAAAAATCAAGTAAAAGTTTTCATTCTATGATGGTGGTCTGTCGGGTTTAGTGACGACAATAGGTAAAATGAATGAGTCACATTTATACTTCCATTTGTAATGCAAGTTCTTCTTCATTGAATTTTATATGGATTATTGTGAACAAGCAAAGAAGCTTCCCGTAACTTGAGAAAGTTGACCATGAAGAACTATTGTTACATGCGTCCATAGTCCATACACATATACATATGATTTTTTGTTTGCAATGTAAGAAAAGGATTAGAGTTTCATTGTCACGCTTATATAATATACTTTTATGTAAGTTTGAATTTCATTTGAGTGTTAACCCGATATGTAGACAATATGCATCGTCATATCTGCAGCAAGGGGAGACGGAGGATGGAAGGTCATCAAATGATCTTGCTCCATGGAAAAATATCCACCCCATCCCAAACGTTACCGTGAGTGAGCAGATTTTGTGAAAGTTTGTGCGTACGTTTATATATATCCGTCGCATCTTACGAGTTTACGACCACATGATGACGTTTGCGACAACGGCAAGTACGACGGCAATTCATTCATTGATTTTCTGCATACAACAGCAAAAGATCAAATGAAAGCTGGCAGAAAAAGAAGGGAGAAAATCTTGTAGAATGTGGACAAAAAATGTTGAGATTGCAATTTCTGATTTGTGAACCTGTTGAACTCAATGAAAGTAAAAGTCCTTCTTCCTTCTGTATAACGTTACACACATACTACTCACACGCACACACTTTTACTCTTTCTCCCTCTCTCTCTCTCTGCAAAATGTCAACCAAGCAATTTTGGTTTTGTCAACGGGTGACTCGTTGACCGAAATTGTTGGTGTAGCAGATAAAAAATTGGCACAACCTGAGCTAGTAAAATATAGAACTCTCAAAAACTGCATCGATGCACTCAATATCTTTATGACCTTCTGAAAGCAGAAAAGCTGTTGATTTTATCCATTTTTTGTCTTACAATCAATACGAATCTATTTCAGGCTTCTATATAGCATCATTCATCCCTCACCAAGTTGGGTGAAGTTAGTAAATTGTATCAAATATCCCCAAAGGAGCCAGATGCTTTTGAAAAAGAACAAGTGGTCAAATCACCTCCGATCCAATTGTATACTTTCTTCTTAAAAACTGGAAGGAAGGAC
>JAANSM010005025.1:0-10568 GCA_036850725.1 Orchesella villosa | reverse complement strand
ACCACTAATTAACAGAATACCTTTACGTCAATCAAATATTAATTAATTATATTTTTTAAACTGTGACGTTGGAGCATATCACCATACATCATTTAACTTTTTTAAGTATTAATCAATATTAACGAAAACCTATGTACATATTGCTGAAGTACGTTTTTTCATTCGATAATTTACCTTCGCAAAATATCATAATTAACGCCTAAACCTATAATAATATGTCTTTGAAGTTTGAACGATACAGCTTCGATGAAGAACTGGCAATGATAGAATGTGTTAAATAAGTCAAATTTAAACATTAATCTACTATACAATTAATTAATAAATACTATTAAGAATCATTTATAGATGTCTTAGCTCTACATACATACTAAAATCTTATTTTAATTAATTAAGTAGTCTAGTTCATCCTCTTTCATAACCACACTCATTCATAATGAAAGCAAAGCTCCGCATGTGCAAGTGCAATTTACAACAAAACATGATTGCATTTTGCATTGCATTTTGCGGTGAGTGCTCTGTTCTTTTCCATTCATACGTGATATGTTAAAATTCTTGCAAATGATTGAGACGGGAGCTCCTTCTACACAACATGATGAATGTATTAATGCATCGAGATTTCCTGTCCTACATTTACGTAATCAAACTAACAACTTGCCTACAAACTAACAACAATACATAAAAGTCACACGGACAAAAATAAAAACTAGTTTCTTACATATTTTTTGTGAATTACAATTACAGCTAAAAAAATTAATTGAGCTAGTAAAATTACAAATGACAAGTATATATTCAATATTTGGAATGAAAATACAAGTGGAATATAGTTATTAAAGCTATAAAAATATAGTATGGCATGACATGACATAAATATTATATAGAAATGAAAGAATTAAAACAAAATATTTGGTGCTGGTGCAATAAATCTTCTAAAAATCTACTTCTTAAATATATCCTAAATTCCTAAGATAAAATACACTCAATTTTCTCATTAAATCTATATTGCTAAAAACGTGTTAGGACACACACACACTCAAATATTCACTCTATTTCAAAAAATTTAAATGTATATAATCCTAAATTACCTTATTTTTCTTTAAATTAAGTCAATATTTGTGGAATGGAAGAAGAAAGCTCGAAAATATTTGTGCATTTTAAATTTTATTACTAAACTTGTGCCCTTTAGTATTAATTAGTATTCTAAATGAATTTTTTCAAGGCATGTTGTTCTTAAATATTAAAAAATTTACAAATATATTTTTCAATGATGAATGAACACTTGTTACTCTTCTGAACATTTAGTTCGTCAATTATTTACAACGATTTAAAGCTAAACTACCAAGTTATATCTTTTTGTATAAAACATTTAGCTGTCCAGCAAATATTTTGATTTTTGATGAAAGACAAAAAAGTTCCATTTCAGAAATATGGAATATCATTTAAAATTTTTCTTTTCAAAAATTTGTATAAAAAACGACGATTAAAATTATCACATTTCCGTTTCTAAAGGCATACTTTTACTCCGACTACTCAACGCCTTAAATTCATCTGCATGACTTATCGGCTGATTATGATGATAGCTAACTCCACCTCCTCCACTATTTGTTGTTGGGATAAATTGACTCCTCGCGCTTCTTATGGGCGGAAGATTATCATCAACATTAGTTTCTAAATAAGTGCTCACCGGTCTAACGTTCGTTTCATCCAGTTCGTAATCAACTTCTAAATCATCCAAGCTAGTTTCAATCACCCTCGCTTTTCTCGAGCCACTCTGATTCCTTTCATCTGAAGGATCCAGTTTGGGAGAGTGGAAAGGAGAGGAGAGATATGAAACTGGATCAGTTGTATCTTCCCCACCTCTATCTCTTACTCTCGAGGTGGAAGAAGGGGAGGAATCTTTAATACTAGCTGTTGTGGAAGGTGACCCTTCCTCAGGACTAAAATCTCCTTGTGCTCCTTGCTCTTGGGGGTGGTGGTGACCACTTAAAATATTTGGTCTGTAAGTTTCATCCGGATGGGGACGGTATTGGTCGTGATCATACTGGTCCATTCTTTCCAGCTCGAGTTGGTCATAACTTTGAGTAGTTAAGGGGTATTTGATGTTATGAAGGGGAAGCCCAATCTGGTGAAGGGAAGATGGGCTCATCATGTTCACATTGGTTGGCTCTGAATGCTCAAAATCTAGGTGGTCATAGGAGCTCGATGGTTGATTTAAGGGCATCGTTGTCGCCATTGAAATGGAGCGAGGAAGGTTGTGCTCATTTACATTCGAAGATGAAGAAGGTAAGTTCGAGTTTTTATATTTCATTGCGTTCCCATTGCTCTGAAGGTGGGAGGAAGAGTCCCAATATTCGGCTGGGGGTTGGTGCATGGAAGACATGCTGGGGGTTTCCCGGAAATTCTGGTTTTCGAAGGTGAGATCGAAAGAGGGTTTACTTAAGACGTCAGCTCGTGTTTGGGAGTGGACGATTGCTTTGTGATTTGGGGGTGGTTGAGGTGGGAGAACGGGGACGCCGTGGATTCCGTGATCGCTTGGGCGAGGACGGGGTCTGCCCATGGGGTGGCGGCTAAAGTCCTCGAATTCTGAGTTGGCGCCGGTGGATACGCCAGTGTTTTGCATGTTGGATTGAGTCTCGTAAAAGTCGTAGGAAGTGGTGTCTAAGGAAGTGAAGGCAGAAGGGGTCTTTTCTATCGAGTCAAAACTCCCATTCATTTTGTTGTAGTTGTTGAGATTGTTTCCTTGTGGCGTGTTGACGTTCTTCTGTAAAAACAAAAATAAATATATATTTTTAAAATTCATCAGATAACTTATACATTTTCTCAGTATAACTTAGTACATGTTTATACTTACCGAGCTGACTATTTCTGCCATCCTCCTGCGATACCCAGCTTCAGAGAGAGCAGACATGGAAGTGAATGAGCGACTAGAACGGATAGATGCTCGGATGGAATTTCGTCTCTCCAACCGCTCAACTTTTCGTTGCTTTGATTTAGAATACCAAAATACTAAAATGAACACAATCAGGATGAGAGCTAGAAGGGACACGACCAAGGCCCCAATTGTCACTGAATCGGAGGTCCACGCCAATGGATTAATGCTAACTTTGGGATCTGTAAAAAAAGCAGAAAAAAAAACAAAAATTTGTTAAATTCCTTCTTCACTAATTTCAATTCGAAAAATAAAATTATTTTTATTCTTAGGTTTTCTTACCAGTCTCACAAATGAAAGGAAGCCGCTGCGAACACTCAGCCGTCGTTACATCACCAGCAACAAAAACAGTACACTTCCCAAACCTATCTACATCTTGAACCCAAACACGATCATAATAATCATACTCCTCCTGCTGCAACCTAAGAAAGTGGATGACGGAGTAGAAGTTGGCTTCCACATAAGGCATCGACGCGTTCTCAATCCGACAAAAGTCTTTAGCCTCCGTAAAGTTCATATAACCACCAATATAAATGTAGCATGTGTCAGCGACTAAAGTGTAGCCAGGAGGGCATTTCCCACTCAACAATGTCCTATTATCGATTCGGAATGGGTCAAAGAGGACGCGAAGCAAGTCAATGTTGTCGTTCTCGTCTTTTATGCGACCCATCACGGGAATGAAGCCGGGGTAGCCCCACCAATTATGACGGGCGTCAACTGCGCTATTCCATTCGTAGCTAGAGAAATATATCCACAATTTATAACAAATTCTAATGAGCGCCAAATATTAAGCATTTACCTATATTTAATTACTTATATAACGATAAGTTTAACAGAAAATAGTAGTTAAAATTATGAGGGTCTACATAAAATATTTTACCTTTGAATAGCTCGAGGTCTTCAGGTTACATAAGCATTCATTTAGGATTGATTTGATCATGCAGATGGAACAGTTATAGAGGACAGAGTCAGAAACAAAAGAAACAAAATAGGGGAGTACTGAGATTAGATAAGATTCTTTGCTTTTGTAACGCATGCATGTTTTTATGAGATGGATACACGACCATGCGAAAAATATTACATGTAAATATAATTTTATAGAACGAAGATCCCTGGTTTCTCTTCAATTTTTACCTTGATTTATTAACAGTAGCCAACTCATACGAATTTTCCGGATTGACAAAAATATTGTCAATATACTGCTGCCCCGTACTTCCTGCGATAACCGTCGCCTTATCTTCAATATCTGTCGCTACATTCCTACATAAATGAAAAAGAAACAAAGTAATAAAGTCACAACCTCGTTTCCAAATTAGATTAAATCCAAACTTTTAGAAACAAAACTTGAACTTACATGTAAAACGAGTTGTGAACACAAGACTGATAAATAGGCAACCTAACTTTCTCAAACCCACTCACTTCCATAATATACTTTCCCCGATTCGCATGAAAGTAATTATCCGTCAAATTCGATCACAACTTGACTCAGTGCCACAACCACCTCAAAGTTGGCATCATTTCTTGTTACCACATTTCGATAAAAGACAATCTCTTGATAGGGACTACTCCGTTTCCCCTCCACATGTATGATTTCCCTGTTGGTATTGTTCTCAAATAAGTTATTATGAACATAGCCTTTCATCGCTGTGGGAGAGCCACTGGAATCAGAGACAATACGAAGACCTCCTTGATTCCCTCGAACTACGTTGTTCTACAGAAATTAATTAATAATAATTACATTAAATATTACATAATTTAACGAAGTTATTCATTATTCAAACCAAAATAATTTAATTAATAACAAAAGACATCATAACATCAACTTTTTCCTATATAAAAGCTCACCCTAAAGTAAATATGCTGCATATTCTGAACATCAAAGCGAATAGGACTTTCACAACTCGTGAAATTCCCATAAAACTTCAAACAATTGTGCTCAAACCGATTCCTTTCAAGTGTCACCGTCGGACTGATTTCCCCAGCAGAGCCGTAATAAAATGCACCTTCCGTATTATTATGAAACGTTGTGTAAGACACATTGTGCTGAATATTCCGATCTAGAAAATAATAACAAAACAAATAAATAATCAATTGAAAAGGGAAAGCCATAAAAATTAACTTTTAATCAAGTAGAAAACCCAATTAGTATATAATTCTTCCTTACCCAATCCATGAGGTGACACAGGGAGTGTCAAAATCTCAGCAACAAAACCATGATACCCTGTCGCCCCCGTCGCGTGAAGTTTAACACTGAGGCTGGGCCAGCTTGTAGTGTGGAATTTATTGAGTGTGGTTGGCTCATCCCCCATTGTGATTGTGGCCATCTCTTCCGTCGTGATATTGTATACGTCTCCATCAATCAACTTGATGTAATCCGGAGGCCAAGGCTGTGGAATTTATTGAGTGTGGTTGGCTCATCCCCCATTGTGATTGTGGCCATCTCTTCCGTCGTGATATTGTATACGTCTCCATCAATCAACTTGATGTAATCTGGAGGCCAAGGCTTCCCCGTGGAGTTAAACAAATTGAATTGCAAAAGCCTAAAAACACACAGAGACACAGAGTCAATTCAATTGTGATGAAAGTCAACTTTAATTAAAAGATGTGGCTTAAATTTAATTTATTTTCTTACCGAAATCCAAGATTCTTTGCGTTATACACACTCTTGAAGATCTTGACACAGTCCACAGGGAAATTATCATACTTGTAATATAAAACTACACGCTCCTCCACAACAATCTCTTTGTTCGTGTCACACACATCTACCATCCCAAAGAGACCGTATGGGATCTCTATTTTACGGAGGGGAAAAAATGAGCTGGAATCCGAGTACTGAGCTTCCCCCATCAAAGAAAGACCACTTAGTCCTAATCCCATGTTGTCACCAATACTATGTACATAAAAGAAAAGATCCAATTAAGCAAGAGGAGTAATTGCATGTGAGGCAATATGCATAATAATTTAGTATTGTGCAATAATCCTCAAAAGCAAACAATATTGACTGAGCTTCAAGAGCTGGAAGCTATGAACTCACTAATTCTTGGTTATCCTCATGGTTCTTGGAGCGGATATAATGGAAATGGCATGGGAGGCAGATTTCGTAATATTGACATAGCGAATGAATGGACTCTGCATGATGCTTAGAACTGCGGGGCTTTTCTCATTGTGCAATATTCCAGCTCCATACATTTCTACCCATTCCAAAATACTTTCTTCCCGTTGGTAACTGTTATGGGTGACGGCGTCATGCATTCGGTGCTCGAATAAATGTTGTTCGAAGTCAGGAACACCAAATCTAATCACACAAAATGATAGAAGAGAAATCTTCAAATGAACGAAATAATCTAAATTCGACGTAATTTTTTATTGGAATATAAATCATCCAATTTGTGCTTACCTTATTCCACCCCAATATTCCATCGTCTTATTCAAATTTCTTGCTCCACAATGAATGAAAATGAAATCTGCTTCCCAATGACAAGGATAATCATACCCATAAAGTTGCCCGTTCATCCTCACCGGACAATCATCCAGTGACTTCTCATCCCCAACACATTGGAAAGGTTCCGGCCATTTTCGAACTCTTGTCACCGGATTATGATTGTACATGTATTCCCACCTTTTCCCAAAGTCAAAGTGGATATTCATATTGTCAAATCCCAACTGCTTACAAACAACCTGAACATTTCTCTCTGTGAACCGATCATCACACATTGGAACCCATTGCAACGTTGTCTTATTAAAATACTCGAGAAATCCTTGATTAGCCCCGGTCTCACACTTTTCTTCAATGCAGAGCCGAACTTCCTCTCGTTTTATCATCAAAAGTTCTTCCTCGTTGGAGCTGCTCTTTGTACTCAAGATCTTCCCGTTTTTGGAGAGTAATTGGTCTCATGATGATTGGAGCATCGGGTTGGCCTTGGGCGACGAGTGTGCCGAGAGCTAGGATGCCAACGCTGGGATAAAATTCTAGTTCTACGCCTGGACTTATGCCTAGTTGAAAAAATGTGAAAAAACCAAATTAATTGATGAATTAGATGGCATGGAATTACCTTTGATATGAAGGATGATGCCACGAATAACTACTACTGCTAATTAGCACTACAATCACAGTTCTCTTAATAACTTACTGAGCATTGCGTTGGGCATGATGGTCAAGTCGGATTTGACGACGTAAGGCTCATTTCGTTTGTATAAGATGAGAGGATGCATGAGTCGACCGGATAAGTTGTCTATTGTCACTTCGTTTTCTGGCTCGAAGAGAGTGGAAAAGGGAGCATCAAAGTCGTCGCGCAACAAGTAGGGACGGTAGTTTGCTATGGCGTAGCTGTTCCAGTCATCAAAGTCGAATATTCTTTCACGAATTTTACGAGAGTCAGACGTTCCCCACCTGAAACAGTTACAACATCAACATTCCTAAGCGGGGCAAATGCATCTAAAATTTATTCTAATTAAATTGAATTTAAGAAAAAATATTGTTGACGCTCTAGCTTACCAATTTTGTATAACATTCACGTCATTATTCAACTTGGCCGTTTTCGTCCCCGCCAGCAGCTCATAATCCAGTTGATTACCACCCAACAAATTCTTCGTCACATTAATTTTCTGATGCCCCTTCAACCCAATTGCATAACTCATCGGTTGATACGTCGCATTATTCAATATCTTCGCCTCAAATCTCATCGCCGGATTAATCCTATTACTCTGAATTTGATTCCTCACAAAGTATGCCAAAACTTGACCCACAATCTCCGACTGTGAGTCCGTATCAAACTGTACAACATACGAACCCTGATTATTTAAAAACTGATTTCCAAAAATTAACATCTTCTTCTCCATCCCGGTCAAGCTGAACAACCCCGTTTTATCACCCAACAAATTCTTCGTCACATTAATTTTCTGATGCCCCTTCAACCCAATTGCATAACTCATCGGTTGATACGTCGCATTATTCAATATCTTCGCCTCAAACCTCATCGCCGGATTAATCCTGTTACTCTGAATTTGATTCCTCACAAAGTATGCCAAAACTTGACCAACAATCTCCGACTGCGAGTCCGTATCAAACTGCACAACATATGAACCCTGATTATTTAAAAACTGATTTCCAAAAATTAACATCTTCTTCTCCATCCCGGTCAAGCTGAACAACCCCGTTTTACAAAGATTTTGTTCAAACAACGAGCCAATCACGTTCACAACACTATAATGCCCAGCAATCTGAACCTCAAAATCTTCATTATTCCTAAAAGTAACGTTTTCCACGTGCACAAAATGCGTATGATTCTCATCATATTGCCAAACATAAGGAAGAGATATCTGGAAGCCACCTTCCCTATTCCGTTCAATAATGTTGTCTCGCATTACCCACCTATACAGATTGTTGGATGATCGGAGATCCCTGCAAATATTTGCAACAAAGATCAGATTTAGTTTCACTTCCACGTCAATATAATTTCTACGCTAATATTTAATTTTTCCTATTAACTTTCTTGAAATTTTAAAATGTTAACTTACTTGCTATACTGCACAATAACCTTCCTATTATCCGTAATAGTAGTAGAATTAATCATGATCGTGATCTCTGAAATATTACTCGAGTAAATCTCTCTAAAAGGAGTGAAAGCATGTATAGCTTCTCCCTGATTGAATGAGATATCCGAGTTCAAGATCTCAATGGACTCGTTAGCCTTCCTCAAGTACAAATCCCCATCCTCATTCTCATATCGATTGTAATGAATTGCCGCCAGCCCTCTCCCATTGTACCTTAGTTTCGACTCATAAACTTTAAGTTTTGGCAACGGTCCTTCCAACAACCTACTCCTCGCGAATCTACTTATAGGAGCTCGAATAGCTCTCAACAACATGATCATATTGCCCCTCGGCTTGCTTCCACTCCGAAACCAGATGGTAATCCCGTAAGAGCTGCTCACAGTGGGGAAACTCACTTGATCCCTGCGGACGGACCAGACTTCCACATCCTGAAAATATTCTACTCCTTCCTTTGCCGGAATGTCGAACCTATCGTAGATGAACATTTCCTCTGTGCTCTCATTATGGAAGGGATTGAGGAGCTGCATGGAGATGACAAAATTTTGATCCTGAGCGAAAACATTGTATACTTCGTTGATGGAAGGATCTGTCCTTGTGATTATGTATCTAAAATTATTCTCATCCAGCCACAAATCCTTTCCGGGAAGGGGTAAGTACTCAATGCGGTCTTTGCGACCGACTGTAACCCAGCCAGCTATTTCTCGTTGGTGAGCTCGTAAAATGAAAGGGTCATGGAGGATCCCGGCTCCCCGATTATGCTCCAGTTGACAATTCTTTAGGTTAAGACCTAGTTGCCGGAGAAGCACTCCGTTTCCAAGATTTCGAGAGAATTCTGAGCGCTCAACAGTGTTCACATTGTCGGGGAAATAGAGGTCGGAGTAGATGATGCCGAGACCATCTCCGGTGTTATCAGAAACCCGGATGTCGTGAAGAACATGGTGACTGAAATCTAGTTGCACAGCTGGAAAAGGAAAGTAGTAAAAAAATGATGGAATAATGTTGATATAAACTTGATATCCATAACTTCATAAAAGCCTTGAGTATATATGTTACATATTTTTTTGGAGAAGCAATTATTATACCCGGCTTATGCTCATTAGTGTGGGGATCAAGGAGTCCAGCTTTTTCCACCAACGCAAATTTCATCACACTCTTTTCTGCCGTGATGGCCATCCGTATTCCAGCCCAGGAAGAGTCATAACATCGGATTCCCACAACATTTTCTATGACTACATGAGTTCTCAATATCTTCAGCCATTTCACCAACACATTTCGTCAAATCATGATCCCACTCTGAACACTCAATGTTGCTGAAGTAAAAAAGAAGAGGAAGAAAACATAAAAATAAGATAATAAAGTTACACTTTTCATGTAGGAGGAAAGATATTAAACCGTGTAATAATGCGGCTTATGCCAATTCACATGAAAAAAGCGGCAGCGGGCATGAAAATTCTTAATTTATCTACTGCGTCACAAAGTCACAACTCACACCAAATTTTCATACCCGTTTTTCCTTCTTCTCCAACAATAAAAAAAGAGTACTAAAAACTATTTTACTGTCAATGTTTTTTGCTCATGTGCTCAACTTACCTCATCAAGATTTGCTCAGAAGGGCTAGCCTGTGGGATCTCAAATCTTTCCAAAAGCCAGTCATGTGGATTGAGTACCAAGCCCATTTGACGACACGCAACGGCTGCGTCATGCATGTCAAACCCGTAATTACAGACGGAGCCCCATGTACTTGATATACGCACCTGGGAGAACGAAACACCAGCCACGTTATAATCATCATAACAATTCACAATTACAATAATAGGGAAACTTTTGCTTAGCCCAGCACAAAACCCATTGTTAACTCCTTTTTCTCCTAATTATGAATGAATGAAAACTGGATGGACACATGCAAACATGATTATATATACTGAAATATAAGCTCACCTGAAGTCTTCCCTCTTTCCTCGTTCTTCCCCCAACCAACCTCACCGGAGCGTCTGTAGCATTAGTTCTCCCCGGATCAAAAAGGGTGAATTTAACCGCGTTACCATCCGAGTGACCAGAGCCCTCAGCATGAAAGTGCCCACCAACCATG
>JAANSM010005024.1:0-10570 GCA_036850725.1 Orchesella villosa | reverse complement strand
GATTCTCATAGAGAATCATTAGCTGATCACATGGGAATGGCTTTCACACTTATTGTGACCTAAGACAGGGAGAGGGGATGAGGGTAACATGCATTTTAAATGCATGTCAATAAAAAAAACAATGTTTAAAGTTTTTAATACTTTGTCAGATTACAAGCTTTCAGTAGATATTTCCTACATGCTTACATGTCTTGTTGAATACAGATATACATCGTTTTATACCAAATGCCAACCTTGGTTCTCGGACCTCTTTCTTCTAGAGGTGATCTCGGTTGCGCCAAAGTAGGCTTATTAAGGAAGGAAGTACAGATATTTAAGTAAAAACTGAAAACTGAGCATCCGCTTGGCCTTTGTTTGGCTGTTCTAGTGGCCTATTTGTAGGGAATTTTGTATGCACATTAAATGACACATAAGGTTTGGTGTAAGGAGAACCGATTCGTCACTTGAGAATAAACAGACACATATTTTATGATCATTTGCGTCGAGTTTTCTTCTTGTATGAAACAAATGGGACATCATATATGATTTGACTGATTTCATCAAATATTATGTGAATGACAATGTTTGTATTTTATACTTTGACCCATGTTTGCGTGCGACACTATGTAGGTACTTTACCGGCAGCGGCGTCGCCACTTCATCATACAAAGTGCTAATTCACTGATACAAAATCATAGTTCACACGAAAATGCATAATAATGTATTGAAGAATGGCAATAATCTGTTCAGAATACACGGTAGAGCGAATCTCAAGTGACAACATGTATTTTTTCATTTCATCATTATCACTGCTACATTTCTTTTGAATGACTCAGAATCCAAAACGATACATGCTTGGTTTAGTTGGGAATGAGCAGCAAGGACTTTTCTCACTTTTCATAACAACCACAACCTCATGCCAAAAAATTCAAACCGGTGCATGAAAGACAATTGAAATGCTCATTTTCGATTTTAAAGAAGCTCATTCATTCAAGACGTCATTGTCATTTTGACAACGGTGTAGATTTTGCCGTTGGTGAAAAGCATGTTTAACAACGTTTAAAAGCACTAACTGAAACTACTTGAAGCGAGTTGAATCATTTATTGAAGTGGGAACTTAGTTGTCTAAACTAAATTTTTAAAGCGACCATAATTATTGTTACTTACTCGCAAATTTACTAGGTGAATAACAGGCAATTTTTTTGTTCAGACTTCTCACGTAATAAGATGAAAATGTTTACCATTTTTCGAATGCAAAAAAGCATTCTTGAATGTGAGCGGTAGAAATCTAAGGCTGATTTCTGCAAATAATTGGCGTACATCCCAGATGAGTAGGTGTCAGCTATGTTGAAAAAAACTTTCGTTCGAATACAAGTTTCTGCCTTGTAGTGCAGTTTTATGGATTGTATGTTAGTATTAAAGGGTTTAAACCGTGGTAAAAAGAATAGGCGGATGGATGAGAGATGCCAAAAAAAAAGTTTTGCGATTGAAAAGGTTTTTGACTGGCTCACTGATGCCTGTAACGAAAGGCGAGCAACTGTAAAGATCCATCTTTTTATATCATGCTAACGGAATATAATGAAATCACTTCCTACACTTGCGTATATACAAGTATATATACAAGTATACATACACGCATGTAGTGTCCTGCATTCACAATAGTTTAGGTTGTTGCAAAATATGAGCGAAGAAATTCGCCGAAGATGTGTGTCTTGTAGATATATGAGATGTGGTTGTTCGTGCATTTCTTCGTGTAGGTGCATTCATTCAAGTTTGAAGAGTTTCTAAAGTAAAAAAAATTGTCTGCTGCTAATTACCTACGCCTATGTCCAACTGAATTTAAACACTGCAACGTAACGTGCAAAAAATCATCTTATGAAATCCATTCAATGAAAATCCGTGTGACAGACAACAGCTTCATTCAAACCCCAATTTCATAAGAGCGTCTCAAATCTAGAAATAGCTTTAGCGTCATGAGTTTGTATGATATGATAACCATCTGGACGCAGCTTTCATACGTTACATAATGTTTTTTTGTGAATTTACCTGTGTAAGATGGGTGATGGGGAAAGGAATCTACTATAACGCAGTACATAAATTACTATTTTAAACGTCTGTTTGCCAGCATTTGAAAAAGTTTGTACAGTAATTCGTGTATCTATATTAATTTTATACAGTCGGAATTGCATGCCTTTCATTTTGCTCAATATTACAGGCTGAACTCTGAGCTTCCATAGACCACATCCACAATTTGCCTGCTGCAACTGCTATCTAAATCTTAGCTTGATCCTTCTTTATTCATCGGATATATTATGGATTTGTGTTCATCAAAATCCGCAGGTAGTTCCAGAATGATTCGCATGAGCTAATACCTATTCTACTGTTACTAGCTAATGTGTATATGCGTGTATACTTGTCAAATGCTTTGTACAAATTTAAATGTGTTAGAATCATTTATATTTGTAGTGCGAGCCTGTAGCCAGCTTATTCACTGCTTGCTAAAGGCAATGATGCTAGATTTGAGCTTTTGTAAGTATTTTAAATGCATTATTTTTATCCCCATATCTGAAATGCTTATGTCTTTTAATTCACAGTTTACGAAATGTTACTTTACCCTGGAAAATGCAAGAATCTCAATGGAACTACTCCGCACATTAATAATAATAACAACCACGAGAATTCAGATGTTGTGAATCAATCATTTATAAAGATTGAAGACTTTGCATTCCCTACCCCAGACATGAAACGTCAATACGCAGGTGTTGATAATGATCATGAGGAGGGTCACTCGCCGGATACTGCTCCTGCAACCAAAATTCCACATAATGAGAAACTCCCAACGGTAGAGGAATTCACTTCCAAGTATGTAGGTAAGTCACGTACAGTTTATGCAAATAGCTGCATTAACAATTTACAGCATGAACTACGTTTTTTTAAATAAGAGAAAATTAGAGAAAATAACAGAAATAGCAGTAGTACAGGTTTAGAAAGCCTTTCGCACAGGAAAGAATGAGCCAACATTCTCAAGCATGTAAAATGGCTGTAATATAATCTGGGCTAATATGCATGCTAATGTGTTGTGTATGTGTGCATGTGTTGTTTTTTTCGAAAGAAGCCCGATTAGCTTTTTTGGGCGATGAGTAATCACTAATCTTTTCTTTTTCTAATTTTCAAGATGATTGTCTGTCTGTGTTGGCAGATAAAACTCCTGAATGTGAAGTTTTCCTTGGGGGCTCATGCAATCCCACCACGTGGAGAAGAGACATTGCAGTGCCAAGGCTGAAAGATAAAGGCATCACATATTTCAATCCAGTTAGTTTTCTCATTCTATTTAAATCATCTATTGCATCCTTCCTTCCGGTCCTAAAGTATGGAGATGTGGGCATGGATGAAATGAAGGCTTATTGTGCTTTTTATTGCGCTCTAAAGCAAAGCAATGCTGATTTGTTCCCTATTTTTTGCTCATAGCAAGTCACTGACTGGAAACCAGCTCTGATAGAATTGGAGCATCATGCGAAGGAAAACGCAGATGTCTTGTTCTACGTTATTGACAGTCAGACACGTGCAGTTGTCGTTATGATCGAAGTTGCGTATCTTGTCGCAAGGAAGAGGAAAGTAGTTCTTGTTATTTCAGGCATCAAAGGACCTGGCTCGCCCATATCCAATGAACCAATATCTCAAATGTAAATTTAATTGTGTTTATCCATTAACTTAATGTCAACTTTTTATGGAGATGAATGTGACAGCATTATTTGTTGTTTAACTTTACAGCGAATATGAAGATTTAACTTTTGGTCAGTTGACTCTTCAGTATTTGGTAGAACGTCACGGAGTTCCTGTATTTAACGATATAGAAACTGCCCTTATATTTACCGAAAAGGTAAGTGGAATGTGGCAAAAAATCAAGTCGTACTTCTCAAATAAAATATGCATGTAGTGAATTGGGATTCAAAACATGTACTCACAATATTTTTAGGTGTTACGTGACAAGATAAGCCCCAAAATCTCAGCTTTGCCGCAACTGGATCAATCGGTTCAGGTGGCTCATTTACAGGTACGTATCTATATGCGAGTAATAAAATGTGGCTGTCGAACTTGTTATTTTAATTACCCCCACGTGCTGAAATGATGTTTACATTCATGTTTTGTTTGTTTTGAAGAACTCCAATTGGAAGAATTGGATATGTAGTCACCTTCAAAAAGCATTTGACAGCCTGGACACCACAAAAAGTGGGGAGATTAGTTTATCCGATGTGCGTATGAATTTTTATTATGTACTTGTTTTTGCATGCGTTATGTGACATTCCAAAGGTATGATGGGACAAAAACTACAACTTTATATTTGAACATATATCATTCCAGGTTAAGAAGGCGTATTGGATATTGACTAATCGCGAACTCACAAAGAATGAAGTCGAGAAAGCTTTAGATGGAATAAAAGATCTTGCCACCTCAGCAAATACACCAGCGCCTAGCGTAACTCAAACTCAGGAATCGATAACCTCAGGGAAACCTGAAGGACGCAACAGCAATGGTTTAAATGGGTCAAAACTCAATTTTGACCAGTTTTGTTGTATAATGTCTGAGCTCATTCATCACCGCTACCGCAACTCAATCAGGAAAAATTCTGGTCTTCCGGCAGGAAAGACTGAGTATTTTGTTAATAATGTATCAACAGTTCTTAAAAGATTATTAGGTACTAATTCGACACACTTTAGTATATTGGTTCTATCAACATTGCTCGAAAACTTAATAACTTACAAAATAATTTTTTATTCAGATAACGTACCGAGCAGTCAATCCTTATCACAATGCACCAGATCTGGGAACTCTGAAGAAACCTCTCGGAGTCAGCCTTTGTATGATGTGTATTTAGGCGGTGACTGCTCACCCGATGATAACTGGCGAACGGAAAAAGCTATTCCAATTTTAGAGTACGAACAAAAACCTTACCTCCATTCTATTTAATTTAGCTACACAAAGACAATGACAATGACATGCTAGTATATTAATACAAATTAATTGGTTTTGATTGAACAGAGAGCACAAACTGACGTATTACAACCCGGAAGTGAACTCATTAAGTAGACGATTTGTTCCAATTGATGTGAGCACGGTGGAAAACTACAAAGTTTTACTTTTCAATATACCCAGCTCATCTCGCTCTGTAGAAAACATGCTAACGGTATAGTTACTTTTCTATTCCATTTCCTATTGTTCTTCAATAAATTTGAACTGCTTCTAAATTCTAAATATTACTTCCTCAGGCATCTTATTACTTTGGATTGGGCTATCAAGTGGTCCTGTGTATTCGACATCTTAAGGATGACTGTAAAATCGATGATGAAAAGGTACATTATAGTACTTTGATATGCTCAATGCTTAATGATAATGGAGGATTCGTAGACAGACTCGTCTCAAATCTTAGCTCGAGGTTTGCATTTACTTATCGTATTATTGATCTCATTTCAGTTGTCCAGCGTTGCTATAAAGGACTACAACAGAGGTAGATCGTATCTCGCAGACATGGCGAGAAGGGAAGGAGTTCCAGTTTTTGAAGATATTAATGAAGCACTGGAGTGCGTTTTGGAGAAATGTCAAAACCCTACAGTATCGAGCTAATCTGGATATTTATAGAATATTTTTCTAACTTTTTGGATGAAGAAATCTCGTTTCCTTCGTCATAGCTGAGGATATACCGGTTGTTTCAGACGGTTCAGGGAAAGTCATCATCATCTGTCATTATGACGGCCTCGCTGAGTTAAAGTGTTCCTGCTCAAAACTGCACTGAGTGAATGGATGATGCCTCAGTTACTTGATGGAACTTGAGGAGAAATGATAAAAAAAGCTATAAACATTGTTAATGCTAACTTATAAGGTTTTCCTCAACTTTAGTGGACTAACTGCCATTTTAACTACCTATAAAAGTTTACAAGTACATAAATTATGTAATTTACTAAATATGAATAAGTGTTCTGTACGTGTAATGTGAGTCTCTGAACTGAAGATATTTTGACGGTGTGCTAATTTCATTATTTGCAAACGCTGGTATACTACATTGCAACTGATTTATACACGACACACAATATTGTATACACATATATTATTATGCATATGATATACAAAAATTTACCTCGTTTTTTATATATCTGTTGTTTTAAATGGCTTAAGTTTTAGAGTCTGTAATATATAAAAATATATACTTATAGCTGTAGTTAGATAATGTTATGTATTATTATGAATGCCAAGAAAACCGGTGGGCCATACCATCAAACGGTTATTTTTTATTATCGCTAGCATTCCTTTGTTTAAGAAATGTGCCTATTAATCAGTTGGTGTAGGCATGTGTAAGTATCACATTTTTTCTACTACGATTAAACTTTTTAAACGAAACTTAAATAATTGACTGTCGGATTGTTATTTTTTCATTTTACGTCTGCCCTTGTCTCTTGTCGCAATAAGTGAACCAAGACGTAACGTTGAGCTTGGGAATGTCAATGTAAGTAAGTAAAATTGCGAATGGAATGTGTGAACATGGTCCAAGTCTAAAACGCAAATGGAATATGCTTCCTGAAGTTTTTGCTGAGAGAGGTGTTGCTCATATTATGCAGAATTATTTACAATACACAGCTAGTTATTTCATATTATTTTTCATACAATTTGACTTTTAGATAGACTGCTTTATTTTGGTCATCATAATCAACAGGAGTAAACAGGAGCTTTTTGGTTAGCTAGTATATATACTTGAACACTCAACTTGCACTTCACCATCTTTCAAAAATGTGTTATAAACTCCAATTCTTCTTTATGGTAGGATTTTTTTTAGATAAAATTTGTCAGCTCAGCACCATTTCGTTTTATTTTAAAATTGAAACAGTTTATAGATGCATTGAAAGGTTTAAATACTCAGGAATTTTGTCACATATAACAATTTGACAACTTCACGAACATTGTAGAGTATTGTTGTAATTGGACATGTATATAAACACACTTAATAGCACACATGTTTTGTATTTTGTGTGCTCCCATTTCAGGAAACTTTGTTCTATATTAATATACCTTGAGTCTTTCTTATATTAGATAAATAGAACACCTTGTACATTAGTTTTTTCACTCGTTGAGTTAGTTTTAGTATTGAGAAATAATCATTATAAAAAATTAAATGTAAATCAAAGGACTGTGTGAGAACGGAGATTCAAAACGTAAATTCATATATATATATATTCTCTGTGGCTTACGTATATATATACCTTTTCTTTTTTTGCACACTCTTTTTTTACTAGCACGCAGCAATTAGGATCCTCTTAATTTCTCTTGATAATATTAAAGTAAATGATTATTATTAGGTAAACTATTACAGCCACTATCAAGTAAACACGTCGTCTTCCTCCGCTCCACAGTCCCTCACGTTGCTTCCATTTCTTTGGCAATCTAGACTATGGCTTCTCAGTTTTCTCCAAATGGTGTACACAACAACATCAAATAAAATGAGAACATCCCAAAATGCTAGGGCCATGGACGTCTTCAGCATTTCTCGTTGGACTCTGTCTAACTCGTCATCCATTAATGAGCCACAGCCCTGAAAAAGCACATCGGACAAATTGTTGGCATTAGCACATAAGTGTCAACTTTTGCATGTGTGTGCATGCACACATATGTATTATGTATGTATCAAAATATTCAACAATGTTACAACTAAGCTCACCTCAGGGAAGAGGTACTGCACAGCATCTAGAAAAAACAAAAATAATTAACAAAAATACAACACACAAATTAACGTAATAAAGTTAATGTAACCGGTTACATTTCTTTTTAATAATAAGTAAAGTATAAAACAAGTATCAAATACCTTTCCAGTCATCGTAGACACTGTCCGATCTGCATTTGTTATCGTCCCGATTTAGAGTCCTATCACAGCATGATGTCACCCATTTTGGAGGGGGACTGATCGGCTCGGTTGTGAAATAAACGTAAGTTTTATTACTGTCTTGCAAATGGTTTGGGTCCACCCAGTCAGTGTAGTTCCAATAACCGCAACATTTCTGTAACCAATTTTATCAAAGCAATTAAATCACATACAAAATAAAAATGTTCTACTCCTGCAAAGGACCTTGCTCGACTTACATTTGAAGATTGAACTTGATGAATCCAGCGCAATTCAGTTTCAGTTTTCATCAAATTAAACAATTTTTTCCCATGTCTAGAAGTGTTTGCGGCCAAAGAAATTGTATCTAGCCCCATGAAATCTATTGACTCATTCATTTCTGAAGATTGAGACTGACTTGAGCTAAGCATCGAATTGTTGTCTATCTTCACTTGTTTGCTGATTCTCATATGAGATCACGAGGAATGTGGAGGATGACAGGAACGAAACACATAACATCTACAAGATGAGAAAACATTTCATTAATTATTCATCACACCAAGTGTCTACATGGGCAATAAAAAAGTTTTAGCTCCATTGCATATACGGATATAAAGCTGAATACATAGATGTACACTTACAAGATAAGCCAGTAGTGTTAAACGATCAAATCGAATAAATAACAGCGTGGCAAATGCCAGTAGTAGGCAAAGGCTAACTGAAGACACAGCAACCATATCAAGGTTAGTGAATCCCGTGATTGAAAAGACAACTACGAGTTCTGAGAGTGAGGAGCCCTGAAAAGTACATTCATTCATGATTTCACATTTCATACATAATTTATGAAATTACTTTCTCCTTCTCAAATAAATTTTCGAGTAAAAGATTCAAGCGTTCCCTTACCATGGCCATCATTGGAGCTATGATGAATAATCTGTCATTTACTAGTCTAATCTTTTGGCACTGACATCGAAACCATCTGAAAAATGACGGCCTCGGATTTTCGTCCGTCTCTGTGGTCATTGCTGGCATCCTTAATTCTTTAAGACTAAGGGAGTCTAGCCCCTTTAACTTGTGTATGAGTTCTATTTTGCTTGCGTCTAGGGTGTCACACTTATCAGTAAATAGTTATTTATCTAACTATTTGTGTGTTACGACTTGTGACACGATAAAATAATCTATGCAATTTAAACTCCCTTTCAAGCTACCCATGTAATACTGCTATGTCTGTTTTTTAATTTGTCTCTTTTCTCGTTTCTTCAACTTCAACCTAATTAGTTAAAAGATGATATTTCTAGCGTCTGATTGTTTCCTGTTGTCTATGCATTGATATAATACAATATAATATGTATGTATGCCTACAATGTCTACAAAATAGTTTACATATTATTGATGACTCGGAATTGGTTGAGGAAGCCTATAAGTTACGAATATATCATTCATTTCTAACCGGAAAGACTACGTTAATAATTCAAATTCAACAACGCTAAATATATGTATGAGACTTTATATCTCTGAGGCATGGATATTTTCAGTGTTTCATTGAGCAACTACGTGTGTACATTATGTAGCACTGCTTTCTGCATTAACCTATTTTGGTAACAGCATTTTATACCAGTATAGTAATTTAACAGATCTGAAGTAGAAAATGAGAACTAATTCATCTGCAAACCTCCAATCTTTCTGGTTGAACAACAAAGACAATTGGTGGCATAAAGGTAAACACAGCACAAAGTATTTAACTATATATACGGTTTAAATTCTTGTCCACACAATGAGAATGAAAGAAGACAGGAATGTTATAAATGGAGAAAGTATATAATACTGTTCGTA
The DNA here is from genome assembly GCA_036850725.1 of Orchesella villosa. NCBI lineage: Eukaryota > Metazoa > Arthropoda > Collembola > Entomobryomorpha > Orchesellidae > Orchesella > Orchesella villosa. The sequence goes on along the minus strand of JAANSM010005024.1, from coordinate 894 downwards.
TGGAACACAAACGCAGTGGAATTGGTTAATGGAACTTATTTTTAATTTAAAACAAAAATGTCTATAATATGAGTTATTAAAAGTGTTCACTAAAGTGCAACCCTTTTGTATTCTGTGCCATTGTATAATATGTAGTTGTAGATTTTGAGGGCTAAGTCAGTCAGCTGCCGAGAACATCCCCTCATTCGGCCATCTCCGGTCTCCATACACATCCATAGCTATTCTGCACGTTATAAGGAAATCATAGACTTTTTATGATATTACGTGTTGAAACTAATAGCGAGACAAAAAAATCTCTTCTCTCACTCTCTCTGCTTGCTAAGAACATGTGGTTGGGAGCTGAAAGTCTCTTTGCATTCATGCTATCACATCACCCATCATATCACCATTTCGACTGTGCTTTTTTAAAGCAGCACGGAACGATAACTTGGTATATATATTCAATCGGTTTTCTCTGCTGGAATCTCTGCTGGTGAGTCTTGCGAGTAGTCAAGTGGCTAGTTTTTACATTTGCAGACACATGTGTACATCCGCCAGTAGATTGAATATTTTGGTATTCGCCGTGAGTCATGAGTATATTCATAAATGAAATGCATATTATATAGCCATATCTCCATTATACTATTATTACATTACAATTTTACAACCATACTTTTATATCAATGCAAAGAGATGGGTTTCCGCAAAAAGCAATCTTTTCACCAATTTTTAAGAGAACTCCGAGGATTCCATTAATAATTCAATACACAACCAGCCATCTGATGCATATTTATCCCTTTCATATTCAATCCCATCTTTCACTTCCTGTAGCCCTACTTTTTGGGCTCGTGAAAGAAGTTTGAAATGTTTATTGTTATTATCTTTTTAGCAGAGGACGTAAGAAGTTTAGAAAGA
>JAANSM010005023.1:0-10573 GCA_036850725.1 Orchesella villosa | reverse complement strand
TTATATAGTAAGTATTGTGAAATAAGAGCAAGTTGAAGGAGCAGAAAAGTCATTTCCTTAATGATTACATGCAAGTAAACAAGGATGACGGGAGTGATGCGTATAAAAGCTTTACACATAGAAACACACAATCAAAAAATTGTGCTATGCTGGGAAATCACACGAAGTGCATGGCATGACATATACTAGTTAGTTTCTGCGTGTATTTGTGTATCTAAGAGGGAGAAGTATAGAAGTAGCACAAGCTTTATGTATTAGAGTTTTTAAGGAGCAAACAGGATTTGCCATAATGATTCATTACTGTCTTTTCCTCCTCTTTTAACACCATCAAGACAAATACAGGTCATAAATGTTTGCTTAAAAGTAGACAACCAGAGATATTTTAAGAAGGAGAAAAAGCACGCTCTCATCTTCCTCCAGCACACAATCCCTTTTCTTCTCTGAAAGATTGAGAGAGAGGAAAAAATTAAATAATGGGGAAAGGCACCAGAGACTGGAAAGGAAAGGTGTGGTACTTCTGGTACTCCTTGCTTTAGACTGGATGTGTGTACCAAGCGAAAGTATAATACGAAAAGGGAATGAGAGACGCAAGCACACACACGCGGAGGAGGGGAGAAACTGCTTAAAGTTAATTCCCATGCATTCATTTCATTTTCATTTTCATTCCTTTTCCATTCATTCATTAGTAGGAGGTAGTGGTAAAACTACATACTTTCTACAGTCACATCCCCATCATCATCCGTAACGTTAGGTGTACATATGAGATGAGATGACTAGACTAATACGGAAAAGCACTCCTTTTCCAAGTTCTCCTCGACTAAAACTTAATGAGATCGATTAGAGTGGAACACACTCGCACACACATACATTGAGAAAGGTGTAGAAGAACAGAAACTCTGTGTGTGTTGGCAAGGCTAAAGTAGAACCAGTAGAAGAAGAAGAGGATGCACGACAGTCGACAGTTGTAGAAAAAAGGAACCAGGATCCGGAGAGACCTTCTTTTCTCTGAGAGAGCTTTCTCTGATGGGATGTGAAGAGAAAGAAGGATCAAGTGTGCTGATGAGAAATGAGCACTTTCCAACATTTTCTGTGCATCTCAAAATCACCAGAAACTAGCCTAAACCAGACATTTTTTTACGGATCTTCACTCATTTCATTCCATTCCAACATAAAGATATATATATATATTGGATAGTGTAGAGTGTAGTCTTGGTAGAAAAGTATACAAAAAAAGTTGTCCTTCTGTCTTGTCGATGTGATCGCTTAAAAAAAGAAATCCAACTCGTCAGAAGTAACTAAGCCTAAACTGGCTCATATATTGCTTTCTTAAAAGATATCATGTAGTCTTTATATAAAAGGTTAATATATCGATATATCCTGCTACGCAGCAGTCACCTTCCTTCCTCTTCTTCCATTCCAGGATGCGAGTCAAGCCAGGCAGCAGCAGGCACACATATTGTGAAAGGAAAGGGATACGAAGGGACGATATGGGACTCCAGAAAAAAAGGCCTTAAAGTTATCTTCTGAAAGTCCCCCAACGCGCTTCTCTACTCCTGCTGCCGTGCTCAGCCTTTCTCAAAAACGGAGTGTCAGTTGACAAGCCCCCGCAAAAAAAGAAGAAGGAAGGATCGCGAAGGCTAGACAGAGAAGGAAACGGAAAAAGAAAGGAGAGGAGACACACTCGTAGGATTAGTAGTCCAGTGGGCTTTTCCTTAAGAAGAAATGCATATCTACCCACTTTCTAAGCCCCTCTTCTATATACGTTTATATTTTCTGGTCTCATTTCTTACAGCGACCTACTGGAGCTGGAGATAATGTCCAGGAAATATCCATGCATTTATGCATACATTCATTTATCTCGAGAAATATTGTCCCATATATATAGTCACTTAAGAATCGTTATAATGATGAAGGAAATATATGGAGATGACGATACGTTTATGGCCTTGTATGAGCAACGCAATGTTGCTTTTACTTTTCCAATGAAATCCCCAAGATCACATGGAACAGGGAAAGGAGTTCAGATGCCGTTGCAAAAAGGTTTTCTCATCGTTCCTCCTACTAAATTCCTTTTTTCCACTTGCATACATATTCTGGGGAAAAGTCTCGGAGGAGAGAACACCGGCTATTATTATGGAGATTGAGGAGCGACATTCACATTCACTCACAATCACATTGCCGAAAAACACATACACATTTTCATTGCATTCATTTCGCCATGCATGGAGATTATGAAAATGGCCAAGTACATTTGAGGAAACAACTTTGCATGAAAGAAAGAGATATATATTACTGTTTTATGCTGCACTATACACACAAACTTTATTTCTAAATTGTGTACATAAATATTCTCCAAACTACTTTGCTACCTAAACTATATGTACTTACGTCACGTCCATTTCTATTCATATTCACATTCACACATTCTTTCCCTTCATTTCGCTGCCCTATATATCCACACAAACAAGATACTCGCTAACATAGCCACTTGTATGCTAAGAAGCGAGTTATGATTTCCCATATTCTTTTCAACTCCCTTTCTCACGTGCGCCATTTCCCTGTGAATTATTTAGATGGGGTACGTTCATCTTTTGTTTTCATATTTTCATTGTCTCGCTAATATTTGCTGTAAGTGTAGAAAGAAAGCCTTAGGACATGTGTGGGCTTCTCTGTTGTCCATGTCGTGTGGTAAAAACTTGAGCTCAGCTTTTCTTTCACCAACACCTTCGCGCTTCCAACTATCTCTCTAGGTTTTTAGTAAAACATGACATAAATATGCATTCCTTTAAAAATATCTTATCTCATAACCACTTTTCCAAGCGGACACAAGTACATTCTTTTCCGGAGTCAAAGCCAAAAAGAAAAGCTTTAAAGTAAAGAAAGAAGAAGAAGAAATGTGTTCTACTGGGCTTCTGGGTCGCTCTCCTACTTTCTCCTTCTCAAAGGAAAAAAATTCAAACAAAAACTCTTGAACGAAAGGAAAGGAGATTACATTATACTTATAAAGCAGCTTGCATACTTAGACTTACTCACGCTCCTCTGTTATGCCAAAACATAGTTTCACTCTATACCACTTGTCCTTCTTTTTTTTTCTCACCCAGAAAGGGAGACGAGAGGAAAAACCTGATTTCCATAAACATGCTCCTTCTCATTTTTGCTAGAGGACTGCTCCTTGGGAGAAGTCAACTCAAACATGGAATGGGAAAGTCGCTTTCTCTTTTGTGAAGTGTGTGTGCACAAACCAACTTATTCTCTAGAATGAAAATCCTGTTTCGTTTTTCCATTCCTACATGTTTCTCTTTTCTGTATATACATTTTTTATTCTCAAAATCCTTATCATCTGCATACATGTGCTTATGATTCAAAATAAGTAGCAGTACTTACTTATAAATCTGCATTTCTAGTATGTAGAACATACAGTGTATATATATACATTTATATAAACACACACACTTTTGTTGCACATCATTCATGTTGTAAATTGTAAGAAGCTCGACTCGAGCTGTTTCGTTTTGTTGAATACTTCGCATCTCAAAAAATGTAACTAAACTATCAAGTTTGCTATAAAAAAGAGAAATATATATATATGTATTTATATATTGTATCTCAAAGCTAGAGGCAGGTTTTGATTTATTCTTTGAAAAAGCACTTTTTCCCTTTTCTCTAACTCTGACTCTTTACTTGTTCTTGTTACAAATGTTTTTCTTGGAAAATAATACGAACGAATATAGATGTAAGTAGAAGAGAAAGTTTTATATTTTTTTGAAACTCTCTTTTTTTCTTTAGACTTGCCAAGACAAACTCACTCAACTCAGAGAGTCCATGTACATGTCCTTCTCATGCTTGAGTATTTTACAAAGATGGCATTTTGTATTTGTTGTACAGATCTGGCCAATATATCCTTTTCCTTTCACAACTTTCTTCTTTCCCTTTTTGGTATTACACCAATGTCCTCATCTGAAAGGTAGACTTTTTTGCTGTTTTACAATTGCTTCGTCTTTCCACTATTTCTTCGTATCGTGCCGGCTCACTTGAGCTCAAACATGTCATGTGTGTTGTGTGTGTGTGGATTGTACCTAAAGTCTAGCTACCGTCAACGAATCCATTTTTTTGTCGTCTTTCGTCTTCCCATGTGTTAAAGTTTGGATCAGCTTTTTTCTTCTTTTTTTTGGGCTTGGGTGTGAATGTGTAGAAAACGGGAAAGTTGAGGCGAGAAGGCAAAAAGTGAAGTTTTATAAAGTTGTATCATGATGGGTGGTGGTGTGGTGGGTGTAGGGTGTAGAAGCATGATATTTGTACATAAGTATATACTTAGGTACGGACTACGGAGCGTTAGTGCGAGATAAGGAGCATGAACATAGAGAGACGACAACGATTCGTTGACTTTGATTGAGTTCCATGTAGATAGACAGGATATATATATTTTTGCTGGTTCATTGCCTTGTTCTCTCCCAAAAAATATAAGGAAAACTTTTTATATCTTTCTTTTTCTTTATCCTCACGGTTGACTTTACCAACGAGCAAAGCCCACCATAGTCAGTTTTACGCATTGGTTTGGTAGTCAGAGAGCAAATGAAATATAATATCATGTAATGTAGTTTTGTTATTAATAATGGCGCTCACGAACATATTTATAGGAATATGTAGAAAAATACTGAACCTTTCTTGCTTGTCAGGATCACTTTTCTTTCTACCATAAAAGTCACACAAAAGTCCATCTCCCAATGTGCGTGGTATAAAAACAAGTATAATGCGTATATACATCCTATATCAACCTTGTTGTAAGCTTAAAGTTGGGGTGTAACTTTCTTCTTCTTCTCCTTGAAGAAGTGACATGTCAAGCGAGAAAACGTTGGCAAGTTTTTTGCCTCCTTCTCTTGTAAATGACTTGTGTATACCATTTCCTCATGCGTATTATTACACGTTTCTCCCCGTAAAAAGTTTCAATAATGCGCATTTTGATGCCTCTATATATTTCTGTGAGTGAGTGAGACATATTGGTCAACTTTTTATATAAAATATCATCCATCCAAATAAAAAAATCACGAAAGTATTATTTTTATACGCAAAACACGCACGCACACTTCCAACCTACCAACTCGTAACTCACGCATTAAAGTGAGTGAGTGACTTGTCATGCGACAATGATGTCATTCTCTTCCTTATCATCATCAACATTAACAAAATGCCTCTCAGTTCAAGTATATTTACATGGAATCCAGTAGACTGTGTCTTTCGCATCTAAAATAATAATACATAATATAATTGTGACGATGAGAGAGAGAAAAAAAAAAGTTCATGAAACTTTTTCTCAAGAACTGTATATATACTCGCTCCACTCAACTCACTCATCACTTCACTTTACTTTTAGTTAGTAAAGAAGGATAGAAAGCTATGCACTGTTTTATCCAGGAATGGTTATTATCAGCGATGAAAAGTACATTACATTCTTGTGTAATTTAGCTAAGCTGCCATGCCCTGCTATTTGATAGGATAGGATAGGAATGTGATACACATAATATGGAGCCTTTTCTCCCTTGTTTTGTTTTTTCGCGAAAGTGAACGAACTTTTGAGAAAACTAGTGAAAAAAGTAAATGGGTTGTTTCCTCCATTTTATGACGCATAATAATAACCATTACATGATCATTCTTGGTGCTGCTGATGGTGATTATTATGCGAATATATTTTTCTCCCAAAAGTCTCTCACTTTTTTTCTTGCAAAGACATGAATACATACTTACTTTTTGTACGAAACTACATGTGTAGCTTTGTTTAACTTTCATTAGTTTTATTGTGCTTTTACTTTTTAAACTAGGATGACGACGTCAACGGCACGCCTTTTTGTTTCAGGTAGGTCGCTCCTTCATTTTCCCCTCGCCTAAAATGAAAATCTTGTTTGGAGAAAGAGCCTGTTAGCTCCCGTATAAAGATGTAGTTAATATTGCAAAAAATGAGCTCATTTCCTGTTCCCTTCGTTCATTCATATAGAATGGAGCCAAGGCAATGCAATGGAAAAGTGGATGAGAACGGGAAAAAGTTTTGGGTTTTCCTATCAGCAATAAAAAGGCAAAAATCGTTTCAGGAAAAAGGTAATTTCTTAGCTGGCTAGTTGGCTGTAAAATGAGCGAAATATTGCTATTTATAGCTATATGAAGAGTATATAGCATGTCGTATACAAGGTATAGCCAAGTTTGGAAGTAGTCAATGAAGAAAATTGTGCAAAAGTGGAATTAGGTAGTCCATTGCCCTTGTGTACAATTCTTCAACTAAATATTCTCGAAACTAAGTACTTTTGAGTAGAAAACTTTCGCCAAAGAACAAGTAAGTCAAGCGGCTGCTGCTCATGATCATTTCCGAGCTGCACTTTAGTTTCCAAAATAGGCAAGAAATGGACATGTGACACACATTTACGCTCTCGTTACACAGTCTCATAGCAAATTTAATTACACGACGAGGTAGCATATAACATAGTGCGTCACTTACAGAATGGTTGTAAGTATATACATATATATGTGCATATTAGATTGATATAAAGAAAGAGAATAAGAGTATCAAAAGTGAAATCAGAGCCATAAAGAACAATCCCTTTTGTGTCATAGTCATAGCGTAAGTTGAGCTTTGTGCTGCATTGTATGCTTCCGAGTTTTTGGCGATAAGGCAGAGAAATGAGAGGAGAGTGAAATGGCATTAAAGATGAGATGTGCAGATAAAAAAAGAGTGAGAGTGTGTGTGAGAGAGCAAGAGAGGGAAATATTAGTAGAGAGAAATGTGAGGGAAGCAAGAAAAGGCATAATATTATAAACTTACAGTCTTATCTCCCAAGTTTCTAACTCGGCAGTTGAGGTATGCTGTTTTTCCCAGCAAGGCAGTCACATTGGGTGAAGCTGCCTTATCAATATAAGGGTAATTCTTTCTCGTCGGTTGAAGCGACTGCTGTTGCAGAGTGTTGTGATGTGATGTGGGAGTTAAAGGGCTCTCTGTCGAGGCGGCGGCTTGTGCGAGGTCGGCTGCCGTTGATGGTGGCCCTGTTATAATAGTACCTAAATCTCGGTCCCCTGCTTGTGCCATTCCCAATCCTCCTCCTCCACCACCCCCTACCACTACTGATGATGATGATCCTTCTCCAGCCACTAGATTGCTATTGCTATTTACATTGCTACTACTGCTGCTCCCAACACCGCCACCACCACCAACGCCGCCACTTATGCTTGCTGCCACTATAGGAGCTGCGACCACAGGATTTATACTCAAGCTAGGAGTACTTGAAGAGATGGAAGAAGCAGAAGATGGGGACGAGGAGCTGGTGTTGGGTCCACTGTTCCGGTTCATTCCTCCTCCATCCGAAGCGTGCCCTATCACTACAAAAGATGGACCAAAAAAAGAAAACAATTTATTTCATCTGCCTCTACACACACACACTTAACAATGTATATACTTTCACAACTAAATTACATATATATATAGAACATATTCATATATAAACCAGATTTTGTATCATCAACGCCTTCATCCTTCCATTTCATCCTTTAGAAAAAGCAAAGTTTTTCATGCCACTTTTAACGAGCTTGCCATGCCATGCCACCACTCGTTTGCTCTTCAGATTTTAAAATCCTCCAAGGAGAAAGGCAATAAGTGAAAGGTCTATATGAACAGATCCTGCGAGAGATGCCCTTTTTGGATTAGCAAACAAAACGCTAATGCCACCACACATTTATTAGCCTTTTCATAAGAGACCTGCTTCCCCTTTCTCCTCAGGAATCTCTTGGAGCATCATCCACTGGAAAGACTGAGCGAGGAGCACAACACGATTTTAGGAATGGCCTGTATCTACTTATCACATTCATTTCATGCCTTGCAAAATATAAAGTACGTGAGCTCACATAATGATTCGCGAAACTAGATTATTACCAGCTATATATACTACTTCCTTTCTTCCCATTCCTTCTATATGTATTACTCTCATTCTTCTTCCTATTCCTAACCAAACTTTTCCAGTTTTGCTAAAACCAAAGAGTGAGTGAATGAAATGAAAAGAAAATCTGCTAAAACCATCCTCTTCTTTATTTTGCACACATACACACACTATGCAGATAATATACATAAGACGTGCCACTTAAAGCTTAAAGAAAGAAACCCAGACGCTGTTTTGCTTCTTCATATCCACTCCAAACTTGGAGAAAAGGCAGAGATGCCGCTGAGTCCGGATGAGGGCTGGTTTTTAAATTACCCGTTTTTCTTTCTAGAAAATCTCTATTATTATACTACTCGGAATACATTTTTGCAAGACAATTTTTGGAGCACAATTATGCTCAATGAGTATACATAAAGTATGCATATAAATGAATGTTTGCTTTATTGAGCACAATGCAGTAGTGGTTGGTTGATGGACTATGTTTAGTTTTGCAGAAGAAGGAGCTCTGCTCTTTCTCTAAAAGACTGTCATGCCATACCATTAGCTGAATGGAGTGGCTACCATCATCATCCTCTCTTATGAATTTTTGTTCTGCTTGAATAATACGGGGTGTTGAGAGTTGCTTTGGTTGCGTTGCCCTCTCAAAATATCCCATGGCTGGATATGGATATGGATAACCTCCCGGGTTATACTTTATACTTACGTGCGATATGGGGAACGAACAATGTCTGTTGTGCAGTTAATATCCTATATTATTCCCTCTGTGTGTGAGTTGCTTGAATTTCTTGCTACATTTTTTTACCCTTCTTCTCGTCATTCCCTCTTATTCTCCTGTGAGTCTGAGATAAGACAATGTTCTTCTGTCTTTTTGGCACAAAAAATGTTTGTATATAAGCTGAATGATGTCGGTGGGTGAGGAAGTGTATTAGGGAAACGTTCAGTGAGCCATAAGAAAAGAGAGCATTGTGTGGGATCCTTCTTCCATCTCATATAACATTACATATTGCCTCCATTTACAGGAGAAATACAGACCACTATTTTTCTTCATATTTATCTCGTTCACCATCCGCCCTTTTCTCTTTTTTTGGATGAAACTTTGATATTGCTATATTGCTAAGAGTAAATGACCAAGTCTTATAAAAAGTATGAGACAAGGGTTTTGGTGGTGCGGTGTCGGTATTGAATTATTTTTGAAGCTTAATGGCTTATATATACTTTTGGGTGGAAGTCGAGACTAAATTGACTTTCTGTGGATACTTCCTCTTTTTCTTGTTGCAAGAAAAAAAGGCAATAACAATCATATGAATACACATATGTATTAAAGTAAGAATATGTTCACGCAAAACGCGTATCGCTCATATAATCAAGTGAAAAAGTTAGCCTTTAAGAAGAGTGCGTTAAAATTATATCCACTCTTAAGATGGTGTATATATAGTGCGGTTGCAAAGTAAAAGGATACAACTTAGTCCATTGTACTGTACATGTACAACAAAAACTGTTTTTAGACACTTCCGTATCGCATGTCAAAAGTTTTAGGGAGGGATTGGGTAGGGAAGCTAGAAAAAATGGGGAGAAAGTGCGTAGACATCTTTACTATTATTACTTGCTCCCCGCTCTTTCTTACCATACCGCACACACGGGAGGAGGACTAGGAAAATGCTAAGAGCATGCAAGCGGACAATTGCTTTATATCATTTTATTGTATACTAAAGAAACTAAAAGTTAAGTTGCTCCCAAACACTTTACTATACATTTTATCCCAAAAAAAGATACAGCGGAGCAGTTAGTCCACACTCCACGCCACACTTGGCGGGTGGGAGTTCATTTATTTGTCGATGGAGAGGAAGAAGAGAAAGTTTTCCAAGACTATTTTTTGTATTACAATATAAAAACGACAGTTTCTCCCAAAATCAAGAGAAAGTTTGGAGTTTTGGGACAAGTGAAGTCTGTGTGCGCTATAATGCTACACGCTTTCCTATTCTCATCTTAGATGAGAATGTCAGTCACCACAAAGTCTGGAATCTGGATCTTTTCCATCTTAATTCTTCCTCCTGCATCCTGCACAGCGAGCAGAAGTAAGGTTGACTATATTGTACGTGTACATATTTCATGCTTGTTAGTAGCATATACTTTATGTACAGCTACACTATACCCGTGTAGTAGGAGGTGGTGGTTGCAGGTGATGCTAGTATTTACGAATTTTCTCACTTTTCAACTTGTACTTTGTGACTTGACTTACTCTCCGACGGTGCTGGGATGCTATGGCATTCAAGACATTGGACTGAAATGAAAGTGGTAGAAGAGTGTCTAACTACACACTATTTTTTGGACAAGCTCATCCAAGACTGACACGATAAAGTATATCGCACATCACAGTGGTACATACTTTATATCAAGGCCAGTACAGTGGCAGTATATGCTTCTTAGCTACTCTACTCCTCTACCATATTCCATTCTGCCTGACTACCTTATTACGTTCCGCCATAAGGCTGGTCATAGTCATATATAGCCATGAGAAATGAAGTAAAATGCCTAGTCATTCTTCTCTTGTTTCTTTTAATACACTTGTCCAACTTCAAGTTATACACACGACTACTTTCCTCCAAGAAATTTCATCAATTTTTCTTCCAAACTTTTACTCTTGTCTCTTCCTTCCGGCA
>JAANSM010005022.1:0-10573 GCA_036850725.1 Orchesella villosa | reverse complement strand
TCTCTTTAATTTTTTTGCACAACCGTCAGCCAGTACGCTACAAAATGCTATGCTCTTAATGCGTTGCTCCACATCAACCATGCACCTTCATCATCCCCCGTGTACTTCTCCAAAATCAGATAAGGGGAGAAATTGACGAGAATCGTATTTTGGTTTACGCTATGTACAATCCAAAGTACGAATGACTGGAATGACGAAGCAAACACTTTTCTTCATCACGCTAATACAAAGACTGTATGCATACGTAAAAGTTTATGCAGATACAAAAGTCAGGAGTCAAAAGTGGGTATTGCGCATTTCACTTTATTAATCGCTCTTTTTTATGTGAAACTTTGTAAGAATAGGGACATTACTCATTTTTTGTTCTTCTACACACTAAAATGCATAGGTACTTGTGCATATTCATAAGCTGAAAAAATATCGGATAAAATGTCGCCCAGGATAGGAACACACACGCACATAATCTGTCTTGTTCAAAAACGTTGCAGGTTACAAGAATACAATCAACGTATAAAAAATTCTTTTAAAAATCTCGTTACAAAATACTACGTTATTGCTTGTGGATCGTAGGGCACCGGCACGAGTAGAAAGCAGATCTTACCCAAACGTTGATGACGAATGACTGTTTACAAGAGAAAGTCCATTCGGCCCATAGTTTCTTTCTTACTTTCCTTCTTCTGGTGCAAATGACCCCAACCAACCCACCCCGTCGTCGTCACAATGAACAAGTTTGTTTTGTTGTAGTTTGTGCGCCAGCTCTACTAATAATACAATCACAACGTAGGCTACCTCTAATAATGTATAATCTGCACCTTCACATTTGTACAAGTGGTTATGTGCTTGTGTATATATGTGTGTACTACTCATTGGCATTGACGTAAGTTCTTTTCTTTTCTTTCCCTGTGTACTTAATGTGCATTAAGGGCACAAATAACACTGTCAAAATACTGAGTATATGTGTGTGCATAACATATCAACCCATTGTTACTCATTTATATTATGATACTACTACATTCTACTCATACATATTGCATTCATATATATTAGTTCTTTCGTGTCGTCCATTATGTCATATAAATAAAGTTTTAGCTTTTCTTATATCGTGTAAAATGGTTATTGGTTGTGTTTGTACTATGTCTGTAAAGAGAGTGAAGGAGGAAACAGAAGGTCTGCATGTATACACGAAGCCAGTCCATTCCATTGTAATGTAACAAAGTGTCAGAATATGCTTACTGCTTCCTTTCATATGAAAACTCATGTGATATGCCATTATAGTGACCACAAAAGGAACAATTGTACACATGTAAAAAAGGCTGTAAATATAATCGATTAAATTTTTCCCCATTCTGCTACAACTTCCTATATAGCATTCTTCGTGATGGTATTATTGATATGTACTTTCGCACTTGGACCCCATTATAGATTGGGTCCATGAACGTGTGTGTGTGTGTTTCTTTTGGAGTGTGAGTTTTCATGGAAAGGAGTAGAGTTGATTGTAAACGGTTGAATGGTCTTTGAGTTAAAGTGCTTCTTTCGTCTTCTATTTGCCCAAGACGTATGCATGACCTTAGCCTGAACTTTTGGTGGAGAAAAAAATAGAAATTGAATGCTCATTTTGCTCTCAACTCAACAACTTTTCTTTTTTCGTATGTATATATAATGTACCTATTGGGAAAAGTGAATTGTCTGAAAAAAATATAGTGTACTTATACGCTTGCTGACGTTGACTACTCAAAATCCTCAAATGATTGTCAAATGTGGAATTATATAGGAATTGGATGCATTGATTGGTGTTGGTACAAAGTACAAACTGTAAGGTAGGCGGCGAACTACTCTAAAAAATGGAAACAATACGGCTCACTTACTTCCGATTGTTCAAGTAATGACTCTTGCTCATGGGGAAAAAATGGCACGTAATATTTTATAGTCTATTTGCTAAATGCATTTTGATAGGGAAATATGTGGCCAAAATTAGGTTAACAGTCTGCTTCTACAAGCAATAACGAAATGCCCATTTTATGGCGAACAAATAGCGATTGAATTTACTACCTTGTTTTTTTGACATTTGTTCAAACGATAGGGATGTAAAAGTAAATATCACAATCACATCAAATCAAATTGGAGCAGCTACTACTATTAACCACACACCAAACCACTAAAATTTGTTCAATAATGTTTACTCATTATTTTGGGGTTTCAGGTTTTTTAAAGAGTAATCAAACCGAATACACTCAGCAAACTTAACTTATCTAAACACAAGTTACTTATGATGAGACATGTTTAAAAAATAATGGTGTGGGATTGGGATTATTGGAAATAAGATTGAAGATGAAGATAGTCAAATGTCATGAAACGAGGTCTTCCAGAAAATTAAACCTTGGCTGTTGATTTAGAGTGAAACTCTGATCATAGTAGTACTTTTATCTACTTCAAGAAACTAACGTAATTTGTTTTTTATTGGAAAAGCATGAATTTAAGTGCTTTCGAACTCACAAGGTCGAAAAACAACAACTACAAATGTAATTGCTAGCAGCATTAGCCTGTACACTATTTTGTTTAATCGCATTATTATTTCTTGTTTGTTATAAATGTGTTTTAATTCAATGATGCCATGATCTCTCCTGACTATATGAAGTTCACAGTTTGTCAAACTTTCAGTACAAAAGTCGGAAAATACTTTTACATATTGCAATTTTTATTTTTTCTTATTTTTCTAGGGCATGAAGGAAATCCAGTTAAAGGATGACATGTGACATCATCTCAACCACCATCAATTGGAATCAGTTCCGAATTGGTTCTTCCAAGTAGTACCTGAACAGCGAATCAAGACATTGACTGAAGCTAAAGTCGCCTACACATTTTAGTGTGCAGTAGTAGTAGTTAATTTGGTGCTAAAAGAGCACAAAAGAAACCAAATAACCACATACCGGAAGTTGGTTTCGAGTTAAAAGAAGTAATACGTATGTAACTCATCCTCCCAACAGTCCATTTCAAGTATGAAATGACAGGAGCAAAGTGACAGGAAGCACAAGGAGGAAAAGGAAGGAGTAAACAACAACGAAATTATCCTTGTTTTCCCTTACTCACTCTCTCAATTTTTCTTTTTGCGTTGTGTATTATCCCATGTGTTTGTCTTCTTCTAATGGAAATTGTCAACAAGAGATTCTGGAGCAGAGCAGAGTGCCACAAGAGTTTTATACCGTTTTCCTTGTTCTCTTCATCATCACCAGAAATAGCATCCTGTGTTTGTTGTGACAAGCATCAATATCGTCAACAACATCACCATTACTGTATAGGTTTACACCATCAGTATCATCCACACCTCAGAAAATCTTTGGAGACTCGTCCTCGTTTCGACAGTAGAGGAGCGGACAAGTAGTTGGTGGAAGTGCGAACGGGTGTCTGTGCTCCAAAGCACGGCACACCGACCGCACTAACTGTCCACCAAGATGGTCAAGTTTCACCCGAAAGGAGAGGAGCGCCCTGTAGGTTAGTCAATAACTTTTTCTTACGTTCTTCTTTCTCTTGTCTACGACCAAAGGGCAAAACATTATTCTGATGCTACATGATATATATGATCGTTAACATGTTTGTACCGGCATGGGGCATTATGATCCGCATCCAATTTTTAGGCTTTCTCCATAATCACGGCTGGGGAAAGCTGAATCAAAGTCCATTTAGGGAAATGAAAGCTGATATCCTATACTATTTCAGGTCTCATTGGGTGATGCATTGCTTAAGCTTAATGCTTGGTCTGTTTGGCTGATTTGATGGTAGAAAGTTCGCATTCCGAAGTTTGCTCTCCAGCTACCTCTTTCTTTTCCCCGAATTACTTTCTTTCCGGTAATAGTGCTTGCCTTCAGTGCCGGCAGATGTTGTGAGGGATCTACATGAAAGGAAAGCAAGGGCGTTGCTTCTTTAATTCAGTTCAGTGAGTGAGCATTCTTTGCTGTCGTTCTCACATAACATCATTGACTTTTTGAGCGCAACTTATACATACTTATAGGCGTTACGGGTGTTACATCGAGGTAGTTTAGGCAGAGCTTAAATGTCATCATCCTTTTCTTTGCATTCCACAATTCCCATTTCTCACTAAAAGTTGACTATGCCCTTTTGAATATAAAATGAATCACTCAATTTCGTCCTGTTCATCAACACTTTTCACTCCGGCACGTGTGTATCCATCATCATCATCATCATGATAATGGTCTGTATTTAAGCAGACTACATCGTTGTTGATGTCATATTTTATGTGTAGTCTGTCGTGCTTAACTCATTCAAAATTCCTGTGTTGAGATAGGAATCGTTATCGTCTAGTCTGAACTAATGGGCAATATAAATTTTTCATATGCATGTAATAATCCATCGATAAGGTCACTTTGCAAAATCCCATTTAATAACTACTTCCATAGAATAGTAGAGTTGCCAGATGTTTTCATCGGTACTTAAGTAGTAGCGCATAATGCTTATTATATAGGCGAACAAGGTCAGACGCCAGTAGCATAACAGTAGCAGAAAAAAACTGGGATGAAAATGTAGTTAGGCATGTAAAGTGTACATCTCGTTTTGGTTGGCCGTTTGCCCTTTCTTGTGTAAAACGATACGACTCTTCCATTTTCATTGAGTCCTTGCTCTTCAGAACTCATCATGATCGTCATTTTTAACGATTATGCAAAGCAAAACATAACAGAGACTACATAAAATGTAAGTAGCTCTGTAGCTCCTTTATCCTTTAGCTCAGATAATAATATAATAATCGGAGGGAAAAAGTCAAAAAGTGAATTAGATGAAGATAGGTGATAGGGAAGGAAAATGTAAGTCGGAGAAAGAAAAAGTGATCTCGTAAAAAAGAAAAGAGACGGCTTAAGTGGCTGTATTCGACTGTAGTAAGAGTCAGCATTGCTCTTTGAGATATGAAACTCGTAAGCAGAGCAAGCATCATGATAAAAGGTCAATTCTCCCCATAATATTCTGGATTGTTAACGAGAGTGAGAGTTACAAGACGACTAAGGAGGAAGGAAAAAACAATTCTATTTCGTTTTTACTCTCGGCTTTCGCATTCATACAATACAAAGGCTATAGTAGTTTAGGTTTTTTAGGCTTGTTTATAAGTTGATAGTTCTGAATTCGGAATATAATGTCAAAGAAGAGAAGAGTAGCTCGTGCATTAAGGAAATGTTCCGTAATTTTCATGTTTATTGCCTATAACAAGAGCCAACGGGAAGTTTCTTCCTCTCTGTGGGATATGTGAAGTGAGTCTGATCTGATGCGATGTGATAAATGATGTCCATGTGTAGCCTAAGCCTAGCATATGCATATTACATACATGTCCATGTGAAATGTGTACAAAATATCCCCAGCATTACATACATATTAATGCAGTTTCGTGTACAATCCATGAGAATGAGAACTATTCTATATTAATAATGCTACTACTTTGCCTGGCCTAGTCTACTTTCCCCGAATACGTACATGTTTTCTACAAAACAACACAAGGATATCGATTGAGTAGCACAGCATGAGCCTTTAAACCCGTACCATTGGTATTTGCCAAAGCCAAAAGCACACACAGATGAGTTTGATTAGGTTGAACTTTTCATTGTGGCTTTTTATGTGTAAAAATGCGAAGAAAAAGCATGAAGTATACACACAAACCATGAGCACTACTCCACCCGCAGATATCCTTCACATTTTCTTTCAGACTGAAGAAATAAAAAGTGTTTATGAGCATTAGAACATGTATATTATATATATGTACATGCACACATACATATAACTATAATTCGCAATGCTCAATGTGTATGTACATTCTTTGGCATTTTCTCTCTGAAGCCAAAACAGCAATAGAAGGAGCAGCGGATATATCTGACTGACTGACTGAGCTCTCACTGAACTGAACTCTCTCTCGAGCAATTCATTTTCCCGGAATGTGTATCAAAGCCGAAAAAGCAGTGTAGCCGTTAGTCAGTCTCATCTTGATATTTCCCGTATACACCAGAGAGAGAAGTCAACTGAAATGTAGTACCTTTGTGTTGTGTGTTCTTACTCACTACTCCTCTATTTCTTTTCCCATATGAGAACCAGAAAAGTACATAATACGTCAGGACAAATTCCGCTTTATGTTCATAATCATAATATTTGCTGGCACTTGGCACTGGCATTACGAAATGTGTATAGCTTGCTTTTTGTACGAACGAGTAGAAATACACACCATCAACCATAGCCAATATGCCACCTACTACAACCGCTACTGCTGCTCCTAATATGCTACTGGGGTTTGCACGAGTTTGACTAACTTTGTTCTTCTGAGTACACTTGCACTCCAACTCCACAAGAAATTGATAAGATTATATGGAGTACAGCCAGTACAAGGGAAAAGACACATGTACATTCATATTTTTATAAGTATTAATAGCAGCATCATCATCACATGGACTAATTTTTTGTAGCAACTACTCCTCCTTCCCTGACCAAAAGGGGATAATATTCTTGCCGTGTCGTGTGTTCATTAAAGGATTTAGTAGTGGAGGTGATGTGTTGGTGGTGGTGTGTGTGGTGTCAATCTTTCCTATCTTGTTAGAGCAGGTGCATCATTTTATTTTACTTTTACCAAGTTGTTATTCCAATAACTACATACTAGCCCACTTTTATTATTAGCATTACATATGCATTGCGATTTGCGATTGCATGCAACAAAGGATATTTGTGTACCTAAAAACTTTCTTATCATAATTGAATATATAAATGCAAGTGATGATGTGCCTAAATTTCCTGCCAACTTGAACTTACACTACCTTCTCAGCCACACGCTACTTTATTGGAAGAAGGTGAAAAATGTAGTGTGAGATTCCTATCATCTAATAGTTTTCTTGTGGTCGTCCCTTCACATTACTCCACATTTCCCAGGTTGCAAGAAAGTGGAGCTTCTATACTTGTGTAAGCACGGCAAAATACCTGTGTGCCATTTGTTGTTACTCAGGTTGTAAAGTGAAATTTTATGTTGGGAACAGGATAAAAACTGAGTTTAATGCAAGTTTGCTTCATGTGTTGCTTTGCTGAGAAACCAACTCAAGTGTATTGACGGTGTGTAATACTGGATCTGGATGGAAGTGAACGTATTGATAAATTGATATACCGCATTGAACATAGCGACACTTGATGAGTTGACTTTCACTGAGTTTGTCTACTACACACATGAGATTATAGATTAAGTGAGAGTTGCTCTGAGGAAATGAAAGGGTGTAGAAAGTGGGAGAAATTGGAAAAGGCAATCAAGGAGGTTCATTCTAATTTCCGATTATGCTGATGAAGAACCCTCTTCTCTGAATGAAGATGTTTAGTCTTAAAAATGGGATAGAGATTTGATGATGCGTTAACTTGGAATGGAATCCTTGCTTACTTAAATATACATATACACGCAAAAAAGTTTCGATCTAGCTTGCTTTCACGAAAATGCCTTTTAATGAATTAATGAATAGCTAATGAAAGGCAAGGATGTTTCTGAATATATATTTTATTCAAATTCCTGTTCCTTTCTCGTCGTTTCTTTAATATCCTACTTTTGTGGTTGTGGCAGCCGACAACACCAAGCCACTCAATAGGACACGCGTGATCGAGCATCACAATATTCTATTGAAAAATATATGTAAATAAGAAACTTATCTATTTGACTGTAAGATATAAGGAGCTGAAAAAAAGAAATGAACGAATTTTTTTCCGCAGCTGCTGTTTATTCCTTCCATTCTTTCTTCTCTGCGCTCTCGTCACCCAACACTGCCAATGGCATGGTATGGCATTTTGAGCTGAAAAAGAGAGAGAAAGCTTCCACTTGAACTATTAAAGTCTTGGCTTGTGTTGATGAATAAATAACAACTTTTCTGAGCAGTAGTCAACTCACCTACAAATTCGCATAACAAAAAAGGCAGAGTTCTTTCTCTGCCTTACACATTTCGTAACTCAAGCATGCATTTAATATGTGCTTTCGATCGTGTCAGCGTCACCCAATCGAACATGTCCTTTTCACATTTACTTACACTTGACGACGACAAGTTCTTTTCAAAAGCATGGTGTCCTCGTGTCCTTCTTCTGTAATAAAATGATGGGAAATAGGGGAATGTCATCTACATCGAAAGCGAGTGCTGTCACAGCTACAGGCTTCGTAAACTTAATGGGTCGTTGCGAATGCGAACATGGAATCGTATTGAATTTTATAAAAAACTTGATTTTCTCCCTAACGAACCTGGTGAAAGCAGCGGTCTTGCAAAACTCCTCATTACTCTGCTAACTTTCACTGCCTTCAATATAACACCATATGCATATAAAGCTACTAAGTCTGTTAGAAGAAGCAAGACGACACGTAAGATAACAGAGCTTCGAAGGAAGAAAGAACTTTTAGTTGTCTATAAAACGAAACCACACAACATGCAAAAAAAGCATGGCAGCAAAATGTTTGCATGTGAACGACATTTTTCCCGTGGCTCTTGTCCCTAACATCATGAGCATGTGGAGCAGCTACACAGAAAGGTGACCCATTAAAAATGAAATGAAGGAAGCAAAGGAAAATGCAAATGTAGAAAATAATGAAATTAGTGAGTTGTGGAGACTTTCTCCAGCTCTTCCGCTAATGGAAGTATTAATAAGGGAAATGAAGTGTGGTGAACAGTTACCATTACTTTGTATTGTATTGCACACTCCTATGCTATTTATTACATTACCTTTATCAGATTATGAGTATAACAAGTGAAAGGTATACTTCGCCAGAGGAAATGAGAAGAAGAAATGCATTTTTGTGACAACTAATAACGTGTGACGGTTGATGGTGCATATGAATGGACATGCCTATTATTTTTTCTCTTTCGGGTGAAAGAAGAGAATTATTATGAGTTCGGGGAAGAACGACCAACTAGTCCAAGTATTTCCATCGGGCCCACGGACGACCAAACGAAATACACAACAAAACCAGCAGCAGCAGAATCTCATTGCTGTATGTAGTGTTGTTGGTGACGGCTCAGGTGGAGACGGTGCTGGTGGTGGTAGCAACAACCTTTTCTTTGGAAACAAAACTACTACGTCAACATCAGCAGCTCCTGCTTCCACGTCCACCAGAGTGAAAGCTAAACTGCTTATTCGAAAGGGGAATAACAAAGCTATTACTGCTAACAATGATGGTATTGCTGCTGGTGCTTCCAGTCACATCCTCCACTCTCCATCATCCACTCGGAGGGGACAACGACACCGAAAAATATATTCAAATCCAGGTGTTATCAATTCAGGAGATGAGCACGAGCATGAGCTATTCCTCGACACTTCCGAAAGTGCATTGTTGACTGGTGCTCCTAACAATGGTGGCGGGCAGGGGCAAAGTACATGTAGTAAAAGTAGGGGGCATAGCCCTTCCCCAAGTGATCGGGTGGTGAAATTAACAACCAAAGTCACCACTTTAGAAGAAATCATTAGGTCACAGGAAGAAGAGTATCATCACGGTGGGGGAAAGTTTGGAAATATTTTAGTAAACACAATGGATCAAGAGTTTGAGGCTGATGGGTGTGGGGCAGGAGGTGGTCGAAATAGCACGATCCCAACTACTGGCCACCCAAAGAAAGTGCAATTCAAACGAAATATAATGTCTGCACCATCCGGCGTGAAAATAGTTGGAGCTGGTGGTGGTGATTGCGGTGTTCCATGTTCCTCTTCCTCAGTGGCAGTGGCTAGTTGTTCGAAAAGTCTTCAAGGATCGTCTTCCTTGCACTCTTCAATTTATAATCCAAAGGACAATCCCAAAATTACCATAAATAGTCCAATTCCTGATGGTGGGCGCCTTAGTAGCATTTCGCCAGAGGACAATGAGAATTCCTCAGATCCTGCGAGTGATGATGGGGAACACGAAATTATTGATGGTGGTCACACTCAGTCTGCCACAAGATCTTGTTTTCGCCGCATTTGCTGTCATTGTTGCTGTTACTCTTCGTGTTGCCGTTGTCGGGATCGGGGCAAGCATCATCACCATCAGGGAAATTATTCTCAGGGACCGGCAATTGTGTCTGAGCCAGGGGCAAGTGGAGCCGGGAATACTACTTCCACGAACAATGCCAGTGGTCCTGACGCTTCAAATTTTAATGTAGTTGGTAGTGACGTGAGTGGTGCCAGTGAAACTTTTGGACATCGGCTTACACCCTTTTTGCCATTGTGTCTTGTCAGTGTTTTTGGATTCATTTCTAAAGTTTCTTGGGGGCTGCTTGAGAGTGTTTTTGGCTTTCGGAGTACCTACGCTGATCATAATCAGGAAGGTTAGCACAATTGCATCATTCATTAATGCATAAGTCATAAGTATATAGCATAGATCATCTATTATGCACTACTTCTTCATATATTATGTCATGTTTATAATGTTGCCCTTTGGTCAATTCGCTTAAACGTTTTCTGCAATCCATAAGTTTAATGTAACGATATTAGATTTGAAGTGTGTTTGCAAATGTTTTTGCAGAGGCGGAGAGACGAATTCGAGCCAATGACCCTCAGTTCAATACCAATTTTTCATATGCTGTAAGTGCGCCGGTTAATCAATAGTCAATAA
>JAANSM010005020.1:0-10574 GCA_036850725.1 Orchesella villosa | reverse complement strand
TGAAGAAGAAAAATATAATGTCCTAAACATAAATACGAAAATATCTTCAGTTCAGTTTCAACTGCCCACTGCTGCTTTTCTTGAAAAGCAAAATCAGGTCAATGATTATTGCATTGGTGATTGGAGTCCTGAAAAGTAACATGATGACATCATGCAATGCAGGTAATTTTTTTGTATGGTTAACAAAAGCACATTTTGCACAAAATCGTAAGGCATATTTTTTTCTTTAAAAGTCTAGTTAGAGTACTTTTTTACTCTCTCGATTATTAAAACATAACATTACAAAAACAAAGTGGAATAATATTGGAACATAAAGAGATGTGTAGGCGATGCTTAAATTGAAAATGAGTGTTCCGATTGTAAGCTGAGAAATGGATGAGCCGAGCCCATTATGAAAATGGGAAGCATCATTGACACCATTTCACTAGGTTTTTACTGCATATTATTCGGTCCAAGTTATTGCTGAGCATAAGATATATGATACACATACCATAAAATTGTCAACTTATGAGAACGTACTTAAGAACTTTATACAGAGGTTACCCTCCCCGGACGTACGCATGATTCGCAAGCTTTACTGCTATAATAATATATGACTATTGCTCATGAGTTGAGCTAAGATGATGAGGAAATGGATAAAATATGAACTTCCACTCCAACTGGAAACCTGCAACTATAATGTATTGTTTGTGTATCCTTCCATTTTCCAAATGCAGAAACTACCACACCACCATGTCGATGTCGACAATAGACACTGGACGATCATCCATAATCCATACATTATTAATCTAGTATCGAACTTTTTTGTTCGCAATCAATTGTGACACTTTCCCCTTTCCTTTCCCATTTCCACCTTCCCTACATCTGTACTCGGTGATGTTGTCTGTATGTTTTATGCTTTCATGAATTGACAATAGGCTCGTTCGTATACTGTCTTCTAGTTATGGTTTCAAATAAAAATGTTTAAGACTTCGAGTTTGTGTCCTGCAGAGTCCAGAAAAGCAGAACTTACGTGTACTATGGATTTAACACTTAACGCTTACTCCTTACGCTTTTTCTGGAACACCTGGAGAAACCAAAAGACTTTCCACTACCCGACTGTATTGTAAACTTTGGAGTGCAACAGTTCACATCGAAATGGAAGCCCGTCTGCTTCATTTCGGGCTGTGTACGAGAAATTTGATTGTCTGAAAAGTTTCTGAAATTCTTTCCCTTTCGCTTAAAATAAAACCTACAATATATAGTATAGATTATTTTAATGACAAAAATGTAATATACTGTGATTACTTTGTTTAGCAAGAAATTAGTATAGAGATTTTAGTGAGCACTGAAGATTATACAGTGTTCAAGGCCAAAAGTGATATTGAAATAAGTCTAGTTAGGAGTTAGGAGCTACACACATTGTTTCAGGATGGCAGGATTTAAGTTCTTTATAAAGATTTGCATCTTCACGCTTATGGCAGCATTTGCTAGCCTAGTCAAGGTAATTTATAGCGAACTATTGAAATCATTCAGCTTCAGTTCAACTTTCATGTTCACTTACGATACGAACAAAGGAGTTTTTTGTTATAGTCCCCCTTTTTTGAGCTGATACAGTAGTTAGTATATTGAGTAATTTTTGGCTTATTACTTTATTCTTCCAGACGCAAATGATGCCAGAATACGATGACTATCCTAACCCGAACCCCATGAGCGAGCACGATTATCCCCATCCACCAGGTATGGACCGATATGGACATGGATTAGGACCTGATGGCTATGGTGGCCCTGGGGGACCTGGGGGACCTGGTGGACTTGCAAAAAAGAATGAAATCATGATAGGCACGAAACGGTTTAAGCTGTATGAGAAGAAACGTCTCAATTTTCCCGAAAGCTAAGGAATTTTGTCGTAAGAAGGATGGGAAGCTTGCTGAAGGTAATAAAATGTGCTTATAGTTGGAGTTTTATTTGTGTGGGCTATGTATATTTTCGCCATATTATATTACTCATATTTTTCGGATGCATTACATTATGTCCTTTGCTTTATTCACATTTACACGACCTGATTGTTCCGCATGCAGAGTTTATAATTATGTATCATGCAATTTAAAACCCTTTTCTGTTGTGCATAATATGAAGTCTGATTTAGGTTTTTAGTTTCTACTTTGATTTAAATACAACTCGCTGTGACATTATTTGCAATGGTGATCTATATAGCAGCTTTATTTATAAATTAACACACTGCGGGGCAAAAGCAAACAATATTTTTACTAAAAAGGTCATTCTAAAACGAGTGAAGCGATGAAATAGTTTATCAACAAAGTATGTATCAAGACCTAACTTGAATATTATACTCCCATATATTTCAAGCCCGTCCTCAGCAAAGCTCTTACAAAATGAAGTGGATATATGAACCAGAGTAAGTACGGCAATAAAAAATTAACAATCTCATGCATGATAGAAGCCAGCCAGCCAGCGTTCCAAAATGTTATATGTTAACACTTTCCTCTTTGGCTTTTGGGTTAGCATTTCCCTTGAAAAGGAGTAAACAAGTAATATAAAACTCTTTCTCAGTTTCCCTTTCCGCTCATAGCAGTTTTACACAACAAGATGAAATATTGTATTTCATAGTATGCAAAATTGCAATTAGACTGATGTGTTGACTTTGAGTAAAACGTTTGGCTTAGGCTTAGTACATGATTTCTCAGCATCCCACGCAACTTTGCAACATACGAACATAACTTCAAAGCTTCACTTTCAATTTAGTATGTGTGGTCTAACATACCTACAAGAAATAAGCCATGTTATAACACATTGAAAAGACTCACAATTCACAAAAGCATAACATTCACTCACATTTCATGCACATTCTTTTGCCTACACATTTGACATTTCTTCTCGACATCGTTCCACTTATCTCATTTTCACTTTTCATTCTTTTACTGACATAATGTTCTATATAGTAGTCGTCTTTACATTTACGTTTACATAATACATACATCTTAGGTCTGATAATAATTTCTTGTGTTATACATTCAGCTAAGACGATTGAAGAGATGCGAAGATTGGATAAGCCTTTTCATGAGAGCTAGAATGATTGGGATGGACGTGTGGGTTGGTGCGGATAAAAAGAAATGGAAAAAGCATTCTATGAAAGTAGTGGATCATCCTGGACTCAACTTATCCAACGCGGAAAACTCCGGAATTCGGGCAATGATGATGTAAACTCTTTTTTTTCTATGCATATGAAAATGTGTATCTCATTAACTCATGTTTGCATAACGATGGGGCTTGAAGTTTGTAAATACAAGTTCATTTATTGGTTCGTTAACTTTTACCCAACTGAAGGACGTTGAATGCGCGTGTAACTCGGGGGCTGGCTCTGGCTCTAACATATATGTGTATATTTATGCACGTTAACATGTCTCTGCGTAATCGTTATCCAATAGGTAGTTTTTAATTATGGAAAATCACCAGGAAATTTGAGAAGATACATAATTTAATTCCTTTTCGTAGCACATACTTTTTGGAGATGTTAATTCAACATGAGCTTCTCTCCTGAGTTTTCATGGTCTTTGGTCTTTCACAGTTATGCCAGGGATATTATTCAAATCCTGTTTAAAATTCAGATCAAGGGTAGCAAACACAAGTGTCACCTTCACATCTCATCTCTGATCTCTATACCTTTCTTCTCCAATCTCTTTCACGGCATATATAATGTAATGAAAATGAATCCCACATGAAAATACTTTCATGATCAAACATGCAAACTTGATTTGATCCTTCATAGATTGTGTTGAATGTGAAATACAAGAACATCACATTTACATATAGTGTATACTGCATGTGACATGCCTCATATCCTAGAGATATATTAACAGCATGCAACCGTATATATATATCCGTACGGGTAATATCAATATCTGTTCAGTCAGTTTGATTTGTAATGCGAAATGAAATTTGCCAGGTGGAAAGTTCATTTAGAATAGAAAGTCAAGTTACATCAACAAAACATTCACAAGGAATGGTGAACTAAACCAAGGTCACCTTTCAAATGCAGATGGGGTGGTATGATCCAACTTGGAATAATGAAATTTGCCAGGTGGAAAGTTCATTTAGAATAGAAAGTCAAGTTACATCAACAAAACATTCACAAGGAATGGTGAACTAAACCAAGGTCACCTTTCAAATGCAGATGGGGTGGTAATGGTGGTATGATCCAACTTGGAATACTAATAGATGCATCACAGTTGACGGTTGTTCTTTTCCTGGTAACGTGAGTTGGGAAATGCTTCTTTCATTCGAGATGGAAATGGAAGGATGTAATAAAGGAAAGATGTTGCATCTTGTTTTACTTTGCGAATGTGAATGTACCGTACCATTTTATGTTTCTTCTGACTATAGAATGGCAATTGACAGATTCATTTCTGGAACACGTGTTCTACTTTATATGATTTATTTTCACACTTGATCATTATGTTTATGTGTGCAAACTCATATAGGAAAAACGCCATATAATCAGATATGTAAGAACTACGAGCCTAGCATTCGCTTTCTTTAAAATTGGTTCGGCTGGTCGGGGACATGTTTTACGTAAAATGAAGCCTTTCCTCCTAAAAACACATAAACCTAGAAGGAATCACAAAAATTGATATTTACGGCGATAATAATCTTTCTATATGTATGATACTTGTTTTGGCACATGAACATGTTTTGAAACTTAGAAACACATAAACCTAGAAGGAATCACAAAAATTGATATTTACGGCGATAATAATCTTTCTATATGTATGATACTTGTTTTGGCACATGAACATGTTTTGAAACTTTAGTATGCATCATGGGATTAATGCACATTGTGATTTTATTTCGGCTTCACCTAATTTAACGAATAAATGGTGACCTAATAATGACACATATATTTTTAAAAGAAAAAATGGCAATACATCTTATTGACTTTGGCGTCTTTAGGGGCGGAGGACAGAAAGAGATGTGTCCTGCTATCAGTTTGAGCACAAGGAATCTCGCTCCTGTGATGTGTGTGCAACCATTACCGTTCATTTGCGAGTATGACAGGAATAAGCCAAGGAAGCCCAAGCCCAAGCACAAAAATAAAGGAAACTCTACAAGTAAGGCGACAAAGAAGAAAAAGAAAGCCAAGAAGAAGGATGAAATGAAGTGATTTATGGGGTAGTGATGGGGAGTAATGTGGACCAACATGTCGGCAACATGATTATCACTTGAATGAATTTTTGCGCACTTCTGTAATGAAAAATCGATCTCAGAAAGGGGTTGACAAATGACTTCAGGAAAATCCTGATCATTACATTGATTTTTGAAACACTACACCTTTTTTGTTTTCAAAGCAATATTAGTGATATAAAATTGCATGAATTTCTATAAGTACACCGCACAAATGTAAAGATTTCTTGCTAATAAAAACGAAGATTATGCAATAGTTGAATAATTTCAAAGAGTTACTTCTTGATTTCGTCAAGCCATAATGGGCACATAAACTAGGAAAATTGTATTTCGCACGATAATTCTACAAAATATGAATTTAAAATTTATACATACTGACTGTGATTATAAATATTATTCGTGATCAGTGATCGGGATTTTACTACAGAATTCTTTAATTATTAACGCCTAAGACCACTGCTACCTCCACCTTGGTTTTCTAGATAATCTTTAGCTTCATTGATTTTAGATGCAATATAGGGTGATCCTCCTCTGTCAGGATGGTTAATGGTAATTAACCTTTTGTGTGCTTCCTAGAGCAAACAAAGGAACAAAATCACATATTAATACTAACTATTAACAGTTAGTATATAGAACACATCCTGTTTTATGAGTTAACGCTTTCACTCGCATACCTTTATTCTAGCCTTGTTAGCGCTAGGTGAAATTCCTAAAATCAGGGAATGCTTCTCTTCTATTCATTTTTGGATCAAATCCACCCTTATAATATTTACCGGAACTTAAGGCTTCATCTAGATTCGGGAGAGTTTTCATAGCTTCAGTCATTTGCTGAGCCATGTTGGGCATTCTTCTAAGAACATATCGTCCAGCAAAACCCACAGCTGCTAAGCCTAGACCTGCTGCAACTACTGAGCTTGCCTAAAACAACAAAACATCATTGTTGAACCAACTTTACATGATATTACATCTTATAAATAAAACGATCAAAGAAGTAAACACACAATTCCCATACCATGCTTATTATTTCACTCAAACAGTTACGGTCAATTCAGCAGTATTGGTCGTTTTCATTTGAAGAAATCTAAATAAATAAACAAAATCAGAAGGAAAATAGTAGTATAAACACAGTTAACACCTTAGTCCAGAACACTTCATCACAAAACGAACTGGTGACTGGCACTGGAGAATCAAGAATGAAATGAATGATGTAATACCAAACCCTAATTGAAATTACTTACTTTCAACTTTCTCGCGATCCTCAATCCTGATTTGAAGGTTTCTGTTGAGCTACTTACCAGTACCACTTTTAATCTACAATCTGAAATCACATGCTTTCGGATTTACTTTCAATTGATGAGTCGGATGTTGTTATTTACTAATGCCCAATTCTGTATTTGTTACGAAAGTCTTTTCCAGATCATCATGAATCATGTGCTCTAAAAATATATCTTTGGATTTTTGGTTAGATCGTCGAAAGCACTTCCCGCATGTCTCAAAGCTCCCCATTCATCTCTCAAAGCACGTAGTAGTATGCAATAACCAATGTCGAGGAGGTATTCGCTTTACAAACAATTTTGAAGATCAACTTTCACTTTCATTTTCATTTGCCAGTTTTCTCCACGAAATCTAATCATGTTTATGTTTAGCACTACACTGGGTTTAAATTAATTAAAAAATGGTTAATCAATGCTGTGTATTTTGCATCATTACAAACATTATGCATATATTTTATTCAACTGGTTTGGTATTTCTATTTTACATCAATTGTTGTACGTTTTTTTACTAATTTCTCTTCATGGCTAGGCTAACACACTAACCAGTTAAGTTGATGTTATAATAACAGCAAATCTATCCACTTATATTTCATACCCAACAACTCAAGCTACAAAAATGACTACAAATATGTGTGCAATACGCTGTTGTCTACATTATTGGCATTCTACTGTAAAATTCACATCACTGGTTTCTGATCATCAGATCAGAATATTATTCTACTACTATCCTATCCTAGTCTATGTTATAAGTAATTACAGTGTCCAATTTTACATTCATCTTACTTAAATATACATACCTATCTCCAATAAGTAGTAATTACAGTAATAATGAATTTAGTAAATGCAATGGTACCCATCCATACTCGCTTTCATGTGACTAAAACTCTGACCCATGAATAAGCGTAGTACTCATAAATAGTAAATTATGAAAAGTTTATCCTTATACAATGTGCATCGACTTCACAGTTTATAAAACCGATTTTATACAATTTATTAGTTCTATAGTATAAACGATTGAATTCACATTTCTCAAAAACAACTAAAAATTGATTAAGTATAGCTATCTATTGGTATTGATTGTACCGCTATACCCTTTAATAATCTGAACAAGAATGCCAACATTTGCACAAAAGAAGGCTATACTCTCTAACCACACGTAAATGAACGTATTCCTTCCTTCGAACTCTAAGTAGTATGCTGGTAACAGCCACGAAATTTGAGCAAAGTACCAAATTACAAATAGAATCGTAGCGTGAGTCCACTTCAATTTCAATTTAGGACCTAACACAGGAATTAAACTTAGATACCACAAGAAATATTGGGAAGTGCATACTTTGTTGAAAATGACAAAACAGTAAGTTTGAATAAACATGACAAAAATCAAATCCTTTTGGGTTGTGAACAAAAATGTTACGAGAAGTATAAGAAACGCTTGTGGAAGAAATGAAAGAATTTTAAGGAGCAAGCCCAGCGTACCTCCAACATCAGTATTCAAATACAGCAAATAGAAATACAGAGAGAAATTATGACGGATATCAGTTCTAGTAACGTGGTACAGATAAGTTTCATCTAAAAACTCATATCCATAAATCCAATAGCAGACGGCCGTGGGCAAAGTAAACCCTATAACAGAAGACAAAACTAAAATTAACCTTGGTTGGGTTAGCGTTAGTACGTCCTTTAAAACATGAAGGGAAAACGCTTTCACACTGGTTAGATTTCTAGTGCTACTCCCACCGCCAAGAGACAAGTACAAAGGTAAGCAATACGTTGCCGGATATATTTTGAAATGTACAGCAAATCCATAAACTAGACCACACAGCAAGTAAGTCTTTTTGAGGAACAAATACAGTACAGCTAGAACTAAGCATAGGATTATAGACTCAGAACTTCCTCTACTACAAATTACAATGGGAAGAGGATTGAATATCCACAAGTAAGTACATTTTCTTGCTAACACACGGTCATTGCCGTGTTCTTGGAGGACAATCAAGTAGATTAAGTAACATGCTAAGATATCAAACAAGCTGAAGAGGATCTTGCCGTAGGAATCCCACGAAGTAGTGATGTTAGGTGTTAGTAGCCAAGCAAGAATCGGGGTGTACCTGTAGGTCTCCCTCAGGTATGGTGATTGACCTTTGACCACGTAAGCAGCAGCGTCCGTGTAAACGTTGTAATCTATATCTGTGTATTTTACTTCATTTGTGGAGTCATGGTACAATCCATACCCTACAGCGAGTAGACGAATGATGAGACCAGCACAAAGATCCCGAACAATCAGCAGTGCACCCATGTTGACTTCAATTCTTTAGTTCTTCTGTTTTCACTATACACTAATTACTTAAATTCGACTAGAATGTCTTTTGGCAGCAGAGTGCAAGCACTTCCTAAACGCTTTAAATTCCTGTTCACATTGACTCATTTTAGGATCGTCTGTTTTGACCACACATCTTGCATACGCGGCACCTTCACTTGAACACTCGGCTAAATATGTTGGAAACAATTTAAGTCTTCGTTTAGCTTTCAGAACAGACTCCATGTTATTGGTGATGTTCAATCTATAATTTTCTAAATACTATGTAATATTCTGTATTCAGCTAGGAACGCTTAAGCTGCTTTTTTAGCTTCAAGTTTAGCTTGAGCTTTAGCCTTCTTAGCTTCCTCATATGCTGCTTTTGCTTCTTCAGATCTCTTTTTGATTAGTTCTTGCTTTTCAAGCCATTGTTGTTTGTAAGTCTTGCCTTTAGCGAGTTCTCCAGGCCACATAGTCATTTCAGGGGTATAATTTTCTGGAGGGCTGCATATGTGAAACAAAACAACAAATTCATTAGAAATAATAGAAATATTGGATTTTTAAGGAATTGTAAACCGAAAGACATTGAACTTCAACCTTAATGAAACTTACGTCCGAAGCATGTTATAAATTGGTCCCATCCATACAAAACAGACGGTGAGTATAGACCCGGTCAAAATTGTGGCTCTCGGATATCGCTTATAAAATGGTAACTTATCCAAATATCTCTTATGCGGTTGTGGTTTCGGCTTCCACACTACAGGACCACCAGAACCAGAACTAACGACTCGTCTAGATTGTGCGGAATCCGACGATGACATTATCCACAACTTAGACTGCTTACTGATGGAGTAACGACGTTTATATCAAGATCAAGTCACCTATTTGATTCAAAAGATTTCAATCACTTTTTTGGAGATTTTTGTTGCTCTCTTTTCTCAGCTCGTTTCTTCAACATGAATTTGAAACCATCACAAGAGGGAAAATCCTTCGAAGCGTTTTGTTCACAACAATTTAACATAGCTTCTATTGCATTCTGACAGGCATCTTGTTGATAATTATTTTCTACAATAACATACCGTTTCGTCATCACCAAAATACCAAACTACCCATATTTGACTATGGTTATAAATTAACCTAATTCCACAAAATGAAATTAGAACGTACGTTGCAAGCAGGCTTGAATGGCACAAGCAAATGATTGGCATTCATCAGCGGATCCGTTCCCCATAATTTTAAAATCGAAAAAAATAGAGCAACTTCCACAACTTACTCTACACAACTTGTTTTATCCTTATTTCTCTGCAACCATCATTAGGTTGGGGTTGGGGTTGGGAACCTCCAGCACCAACCACCACTAACTTCAACTTGTTTTCACCTTCCTGTGTCCTGTGTTCACAAACAGGCTTTCTCGAACTAGAAAAAGAATATGTATACAATAAATATTCGATTTTCGCCCAGAACATTGAAATCGTACATATAAATTAAAAATTATGATAACTCATTTTCCCAATATTCAATTAAGACCTGTAATTGCTCTTGCTTACTTACCAAACACCACAGAATCCGTAACAAACAAAACTCTCAATTCTTTACTCTTGGCTCCACTTATCTTCCTCCTTCTTTTGATCTCAGCTTCCAGCTTCCGAAAACAACAGGAGTCTAATCCGAATGAACTTACGATACGATATATGAAAAAATGTCTATCCACAATTCAAAGCAAAATGTGTATATATACGAGCAAGATATGATTGTAACCATCCACACTAGCACCCAAAATGCATTCCAAAAATTAAGAGATGAAGAAGAGAAAATCCGCCGGTGAA
>JAANSM010005019.1:0-10575 GCA_036850725.1 Orchesella villosa | reverse complement strand
GAGCATACGGAAGCTTAATCAGTGACATTTTAGTTTCCCGCCCATAACTTTCGAACCGCTTGACCAAATTCACTGAAAAATATTCAGTGCCGAGCCTTTAAGGTGCACTACCATCGTGCCAAATTTGGTCGAAATCGGTCAATGTATGTGCTCAGGAGAGTGCATACGGACAGACGGACAGACAGACAGACAGACAAACTTAGTAAAATTATAACTTGGCTCTATTCTAGAGCCGCGTAATAAATAACACCATATTTTGTCATTCATCCTTAACTCACAAGTTTTATCAATATTCGCTTCGGTCAATTTCCGTCATATTCATGCAGCCTTAAATAGATACCGTATGCATATGACAAAATACTCTCTATTTCCATAATAACACCGAATCGAAATTTCACTTATGTCGTGATAAGATGTAGTACTCCTATATTATACACGCGATCCTACACTATTTCAAACTAATTTCGTAAGTGCGACTCAAACTTTCCTCAAGCACAACCAGCTTCTGGTTTTCCCAATTTTCCTGTCATGTTTGTACGATCAACTACTTCGCAATTCTGTCTCCAATTCTGAAATCCATCCTTCGTTGGTATCAACGAACGAGTCTTAGCTGTGAAGACATGAAACCATTTCCAAAATTAGTTTATTTCTGGTGTAGAATGTGTCAAAAAAATTTAACTGCTGAGGCTCGTTTTAAAAAGTTGACGCTGATTGGTCTCCGGAAGGTTTATCCTACTACAGACAATATACAGAATTGTCACAAATTGAGAACAAATTGATAATCTTTTACAAACCCGACGAATACAAGGCTGATTTCAACAGTTACGATGTGTGATTTTCTTTGTTTCTTTTGAACGCCCAAAAGAATTGTGACATCTGATACTAACAGCGTCAGCAAAGCCAACCTAACCTACATGGTACGGAATCTGTATGTTGGCGAAGGACATTAGTCACCCAATACGCGGAATCTCATAGAAAATAAGCTGATTTAATAATTCATTCATTTTAAGCACTGTAGTAAACGGATGACGGAGGAATGGTCGTTCCTGTATAACGGAGTAAACTTGCAGGACCTTTACACGCCTCAACCTTACAACAATAACATAAGTCACCAAAGGGCAAATATGTCTCTCTAATTGGCTTCTTCATGAAGACACAAGATTTCCAACCATCTGATTGAAAAACAATATTTGAGACTGAAAATTATTGAAGAATTTCCGACATGTATTGGCCTATCAAAATATCGATGTCGATGGAAAAGCTTGACATAAACAGCTAGTCCTTAATTTCTCATTGAAAGTTCAGCAGTCTGCTACCAGCATTAAATCGTAACATAGCGTTTAAATAGAAACTGATTTACTTATCGTTGAGTAGCCGCTTCGTAATCTATAGTGTACGATTCGGATTTACAAGTTTCTACAAACAATTAGAGCCAGCTTTCGTCACGGAATTTTTCCTCAACTTATTATCAGGGAGAACTGAACTCTAGGAAGTATCAGCCAACATTGAGTTTTACTTTACAGATTGTTGCTCAAGTGATATTATTAAATACAAGATTTCTAAAATTGCTACACTTCTACAGTAATGTTAATGTTACTTTCCGAAATGAATTCCAGCAGCAAACTTATAGTTTTTTTGTCGGTAATAATCTTCACAAATCACTCTTTCGGCACTACAGTAAAAAAAGAGTACAGCCTTTACTATGATTGGGATTTATCTGCGGCCTTACACCCGTTTTCAGATTGTACCATTCAGTTCATTTACTATGAACTTTTTGCCATTAACAATGTATCAACGATATCCCCCAAGTTACACACTAATTCATTCAGATGGCCTGTTATACTGTCAAAATATCGACTTGAATACATTACGAAGTATGAGCGCGATAATAGTTCTCTTCATAATATCAATTTTTATGAAGAGAACTATTTTATATGTGACAACGAATATTACGAGCCAAACCCAACCGGATTTTTGTTTGCTGGAATGCATCCTTCCCCTCGTCTTTGTTCCATACAAGTAAACCTGGCACCTTGTCAAAATTGGCCAATAGATCCGGACTTCTTTAGAAGTGATGAGATCATGGACAGTCACTTTGCTTTGAAACATGCCATACTCCCGAACTACGGTCCTACCGATGACGGTGGTGATGAGGAGTATCCGTCTAGTAAACATAACCCTATATTATACTCTACGATTAAACATGCCATGTATCAAGCCTTAGTTATCGAATACTTACCACAAGAAGCAGCACATCAAGGATGGGATATCTGGTGCCAGATGGTCAACACAAAACTATATGGGCACCCCGACCACATCACCAATCTGAACCTAATGCTTGTGATACATATGATGAAGGAAAACTTGGAGCAGGTTTACCTGGCGCAACGAAGTCCACTCAAAAACATGTGCGTACTGGTCAAACTACCAGATCCTAGCACAATTGATACTGTCGAAAAGATGGAAAGTGGGATTGTCTTAAAGATGCGAAGCATGGAATACCAGTGTGGGATTTATAAAGGTGAAACGGATGGTGATTTTCTTTTCGATTTAAAGAGTCTGAGGACGAATGGAGTGCACACTTCCAGCGGTATCTGGAAAAATAAATATTTTCCTAGGAATGTAGAATGCATACTCCTTACAATGATCGCACTTAACTGCACACGCGAAGCATTTAAATATATGAATGCACACCAAATAATTGCAACAGGTTTTTATGAAAATTTTTATCCAGACCAAAAGTACATGCAGTTTCTGACTTGTAGTGGGCTACAATATAAGAGTTTTTCTTGGGCTGGATTTTTTTCAGCATTTGATTGGAAAATTTGGGTAACTTTACTTTTGTTCGCTACGATGACCATGACCATTCTAAGAGGTTATGACTTTACAATGCATAACTTATACGGGGCTCAGACTAATTCAGGAAAACGATTAAAATCCACTATGATTCCACTCTTGGTACTATTGGAGCAGGGAACGCATGTAAGTCAAAGTGTCTTAAAAGAAGTTCCAGCGTTGCGATGGATCTGCGGCGCTTGGCTTCTACTTGGAATAGTTTTAAGTAACTCGTACAGGGGAGACAATATTGTGGATCTGGTTTCTCCTCTACAACCGACTTTGGTTACAAAGTTTGAAGAGCTAGTAGAGCAGAATTACACTTTATATTCACCACCCAATAAACACTGGAGCCATTTATCTGAAATGTTGCTAAATGTTTTCACGAAAAATTCCGAGTTACGCTATAGCCTTGGAAAAATTTACCATAAATATGCCAAAGAACCGGAAGCTTCGATTTCTGACCCCAGGAGATGGCGACGGGGTTACATCAGCGAATTTGATTGCCAAGTTCTTACGGACAAACGTAATAACACTAATTTGGTTCAAAGCCTGGTAAAATTATTTTACATTCCAGAGACACGCGATGAAATGATTGAAGCAGAAAATCGTTACTATTTTTTTAAAAAAATTGGACACTGTAACAACACAGCATTAGTTACATGGCATAGTACACTTAAATGGATGATTCGCAAATTCCAATTATACGTGGGAACTAACATGAACTACCAAAATTTTAACCACGTTTCGATAGGAAAAGAAGCTTTATTTCACAAACAACATGTCTTTCTGAAGGTAGTAAACTGGCCTTGGACTCCCTGGCAAGCCACTCTGAGACTTGGCGTGTTCCAGTCGTGTGGGATCGGCGCACAGTGGTTTAATTGGATGGGGTGGGTGTTGAAGGCTTCAGAAGAGAAGGCCATTCAAGTGATGAACGAATTTTATCCTAGTGTAAAAAAACTTGATATTAAGGGGAACATTGTAGTGATTTTTTATACATTTATGGTGTTACAAGCTATTGCGTTTGCAATTTTTGCAGTTGAGTATCTTTGCAGCATTACGATTTCTGGCTTACTTAAGAAGCAAACAAAATCTGGTTTCGTTGACAACAACCAATCCTCGAAATCTACCATGGAAGCCCCAAATAAACATGGAGCATTCATAATCGGCTCAGAAACCGACCAGGTGGCAACATGCCTGCCAATTTGTGAGATTCAGCCTGTACAAAAAACCATTACTGGGGTACGCATAGATGGGGCGAAGACCAATATTGACCTTGAAGTCAGTATTGAGGCAGAATGCAACATGCATATAGATCTCACGGACGAAACATATCATGGAAAACGTTCTCTAGGTGATCATTTGCTGTCACAACAAACCCCCAACAACCTGATGATTTCAGTGAACTGCAATGAAGCTATGGATAATGAGGAGACGAACAATGACAGTTCTGAACTTTCCGAGGTCGATTTGGAGAACGTGGAAAAAGCTGAGTGAAAGTATATTGTAAATGTAGCCAAATTTTAAATTTAGTAAGGACAGCTGGCGAATATTTGCTTTGGTAAATAGGCATTTAAATTTGCAGATATTGCAAAATGCTGAGGTTTAGTTCCCGTTGTCGTAGTTGTAGGATGTGGTTAGCTAGTTGTTCATTTACTCCCGTCCGTAGAGAGGCTTACAGTCTTATTACTTAGTCTTAGTCCTACGTTGTCTTAACGCTTTGTGGTACATTATATACCAATCTGACATCACGGGAGCATGGTGTCAAGTTTGTATCCTCGTCAGTGACCTGCCACGGTTACCGCTAAGTACATGAAGGACGCGCCGAACAGGTGAGAGAAAACACTTTCTTATGATGTACACAGGTGAATTACAACCAAGTACATACACAATGCAAAACAAACTAAAATAAAATAAAAAAATTTGGGATTCTTTGATGCTTTTGTAGATAGGAGTTGTTCCTTCGTATCCCATCCCAATATTGTTGGGGTGGGCACCAATGAAATAATTTACTGTGTAGGTAAAATGCGGAAGGGCAATGGAGATTCCCAATATCGTCAGTCATTTTAAAATTCTTTTGTATTGTGTTCGATAGAAAGATTTGTTATATCGTTGACGTTTACTGGCGTACTGAACAACAGTTCCAGTATACTGTCCTTTTTTCCAAAATATTCGTTTTTTGAATTCATTTCTTTCCTCTACGCGAACTTCAAGCCAAACTCCCATACAAATGAACCCTTTTCACGTGAAAACTCTAAATATTTGCATTTTTCCTTCGGCGAACTTTAGCCAAAGACTTTTTGAAATTATACTCAGTTGTCTTGTTATGTCTCTTAAGATGCTTTACCGACGATTACCGAAGCAACATGAGTATGGTCACTGATCAGTGATCACGAGTGACAAGGACTGTCTTTTTATGACGCAGCAAAGATGTCTTAGATTTGAGCTCCCCATGACACAAATCACAGACAAATTGATTCATTAGCTTTACAGATCTTGTGGATGCTTTTGGAACGACAGCCAGTGCAACATTTTCAGCAGGATCTGGTTGCGGATGAATCAGTTCCATCTGCAATTCTACGTGAGCCTCAGGTGTAAGACTTGTTCCACGATGGTGGACAGATATATGAACTGGAAATGTTGACTACAAATAAAACAACCGAAAATGCTTTCAGAAATTAAACACATTTTAATCATTAAATGAAATTTCAGTTGCGTAGACATTAAAACTTGTAGTTCTACGGCAAACAGAGACTGTTATCGAATTTTCATGTTGTAAAATATTGCTTTCGGAATTTGATAAGTTGTCCGTTCCGAAAATATTCTTCTTGAAGAGCAGGAAAATTATACGTCGTTGCATTGGCAAATACTTTCTCATCTTAAAGGTACTTTTTCGGCAGCTGTAACCACCTCCAGTATCTTTTGAACTTTAAGTTCTAACTGCAATTCCAAACACCTTCAACCTTAGCTCACTGTAGAAATCACAGAATGTTACAATTAAAAAGTCGAAATCTTGACATGACTAAGCTCATCCAGAACCCCTGCTTTCAACTCAAATTTTTTTCCAAAATATCTTTGTACGAGATTAATAAATCGCTTGAGCAGTAACCTATACGTACTCTCATTTTCGCTACAGTAATTAACTGATTTTTAAAAAAATGTGCAGATCATTTTGCCAGCATTTCATATATTCAATATTATAAATTATAAATCTAAATTAATAAATAAATTGTTAATTGTCGATCACAGAAATTGCAAGCTAGAAACTTAGCTTAGCTCAAAAACGCACAATTACACGGTAACGCACAAGTATAGTAGTTCTCTTGCTTACATCCTTCGCTTCGCGGAATATAATAAATATGAAATGACGGTTGTTTCCTACTTTCTGATTGGTTGGGTTGATGTGGAAAAAAGTTCTTTTTTCAAGAACGTCAGCGTTTTTTCTTTATTTCTTTGTTTGCATGTATTTTTTCACACTCATGAAAGTTTACCTTCCATAAAAAACTGCATAGAGTTTCCAACTTATTTTAAGGTTTTCAAAGAATTGCAAGTTGAAAAAAGTGTATCATTTTTTGTTGCCTCAATTTAGGACGAAGTGTTAACAACGGTAGCTGAATCTAATGGAACTTGTATTAAACCAAAGGATATTCAATATTATTATTATACATGTTAAAAACTTCGTTCCAATTTTTTTAAACCAGATGATTTTAAGGCATATTAGTATTCCTATTCACAAATTGTGAATCACAATTGACAATTTTAATTATGTAATAGGAATCGAACAAATATTTCGTCAGTGCATTTTTCTTTGTATTCGTTAACGTTTGGTTTGACTTTTTTGATTCAACGTTTTTAGTTTCTGACACAATTGACAATAAACATTTATAAATAATCGAAGAATTTATATATGTACTAGATGCCAGATTAACAGGACGAGGTTTTAAAGAATTCTCATCGAGTATCCAAGTCAAAAGTTGAATTTTGCTACATAGGACACAAAACGTTGAAAATATTATCGTGCATGTGGATTCAAATTTTTATAATAGCTGCATTCACAGTATCCGATTTTTAACTACTCTGTCGATAGTGTCGATTATAAGCGGTTCTGAAAATATTCACTGCTAAACCTGAAAATGTTTTTATGGTTTAGTAAGTAATTAACTCCCAAAATTGGCAATACACACAAAGCGAGGCTTATACCCATTTCTTAAGAAACGGTCAAATCATTCATGGACATGTGCAGTTGATGATGTAATCCCAAGGTTCGAAACGGGGGCTATTGATTTATAGGAACATATATAGAATTTCCTATGTAGTGTTGGCCAATCAAAGGGATTTTCTTGTCTAATTGATTCCCAGTAACACCATCAAAATGTTTACAAGGAGAAGTACATGTAATAGGAGTAGAGTTGATAACAAAGAACCCGACTTCTTTGTAAACGGTTTTGGGTATAGGTTTCGTACAAAAACGGTATTTCCAGATTTCTTTAGTTCGGCTTTAGCAGCTTTTGAACAAGCAGGCATATTTTCATGGTTGCACAAGAAATATCAAACGGAGAAGGAAGTGTATCAAGTAAAAACAGAATGGAAGAAGTTGGGCTTAAACCATATGGTAAATCTGCATGCACGCGCTTATTACTTTAGGAACAATTTCTTCGAGATCGAAACAGCCAATGATAATAGCAATAATGTCGACCGGATGAATTTTCAATCTCCTACGACGGCATTAAGCATAGTTAGTGCTAGTAGGGTTCTTGGTAGTTGGTACGTTGTATCTTATGACAGAGGTATCCTATTACTGCATAAATGCATTAGGAGTGTAAAAAAACTAATATGAAATACGTTTCAATTTAGAACGAATAAAGTATACCTGCAAGAGTTACGAATGAACTCTACGAAACTACGAAAGTCATGTAATAACATTAAACTTGATCAATATACATGTTTACCTTCTTTTTTTCGTTCTAAATTTTTATTTATAGCTTTCATTGGGATAATGGTATACAACAATATTTCTATTATATATTGAGTTGTTAGGATGATTCACATAGTAACATGAATACAGTTTTTTTAATATTACTCTTCAAGTTGTGACGAGCCTATAATTCCATATGATGAGAGAGAGACCCTTCACATGCTAGGTGATACGGTAAGCTGCATTTACTTCGCATATTATGCGAAATCAAAGGTTGGGAGGGACAGGAGATGTTAGTTATAACATAATTTATAGTTTATTTATTGAACAGTGTGTCGAATTAGGGAATTGGTTAATACGAACACTACACAATGAGAAGACTGAAAGAGCTCAAACTTGTAGCACCGAAAAGGTAAATGTTTTTGTGTGTAGTGGAGAGCGCATGCTACAGCTCCACTTGAGTCTCATCGTCAACTGCTACCTTTTTACGGGTTGATGTGATTTTTTATGGATCTTGTGCACATACCAAGGTATGCAAAGACTTACATAGGGGGCTACAAAGTCACAGGTTGTCTTTTAGAAATGTCGTTCATTTCGACTCGAAATTGAAAAATGAGCCTTTTAGCAGTGCAATTTATATTTTCACTTGGATAATTTTCTGTACCCTTTGCAGTTTGTATTTTCTTGTATGAGTCGCCTCGACTTTGGACGAATTTGGTAGACTCGTTCCCAATACGTTTTCTAAATGTCTTACCTCTGTGTGTGTACTTACTAGATTCTTGCATGATTTGAAAAATATCATGAGTTTTCCGTTGATACTCGTACCGGCTTATTTCTCCGTTCATTTCTGATGACTTGTCCTACACCGATCAACATATGTCTCTCCATGATCTTTTATGTGTGTAAGAAATGAATTTAGATATAGTCAAAGTTAACTATTTGCGTGCTCCTCGTCTTTTAAATTAATAGAATAAACAAGGCGTTTGTTCCACAGAATGTTTTGTAAATGCAATTTTAATATTCAGTCACGCGAATCGTGCAATCCTGTTCTTCGACCACTGAAAACCTTAGGCAGCTTATTTTCAAGCACAAATAAATTGAATATCTGAAAAACAATGGAAATATTGAGCTTAATATCTATGTGTTCACTTTATCTAATATAATACTTTTAACTATTCTAAAAAACA
Organism: Orchesella villosa; assembly: GCA_036850725.1. NCBI lineage: Eukaryota > Metazoa > Arthropoda > Collembola > Entomobryomorpha > Orchesellidae > Orchesella > Orchesella villosa. Next base: position 1,638 of record JAANSM010005019.1, on the reverse strand, counting down.
TGTTGCAATAGGTAGTGTGTCCATAGTAGGAGCGCATAGATATATATGCTAAGGCTAAAAAATAATCGACCACTAATATTGACAGAAACGGTAAACTCTGAAAAATGAAGTTAAGAAAATAAAAAGTTTCACTTTTTTTAAATGTGTTATTATTATTATTATTATTATTTTTCGGTTTTATTGCAGACATATTACATGATACTTGAAATCCATTTGTCTGGGATTGGTACAAGTCAGTCAAACAAAAACTTAATACATAATCGTATTGTATACATAGACTATTCTACATTAGTGATTATGGTTGGCCGTTAACGATCCGTGTGTTCTGCTAATGAGCATTTGCTGTATACACGCATGCTCAACGCCACTACTGATTTACAAACCCAATATCGCATTGCTAAGTAACGTATTAGCACTCGCCAGGGCTCACGACTTGTGAGCTGAGGAATATATAGATTATTCTACATTTGTGATTATGGTTGGCCGTTAACGATCCGTGCGTTCTGCTAATTAGCACACCAATTATGCAAACTCCACCAACACTTTAGCAATAGCTTACAAGTTGTTTCATTGTTGCATATGCTTTCACAAATATCCGTGCTTTAAGCGTTTTCAAACTACAAAATCGAACAGACTATAAAATCTATTGAATCAGCAGAGCTTACCTCAGATTCCAGTAAATGCCAGGCTTCATGGTTTTTGCTTAGATAAGGTTGACTTGATTGCAGTTTATACTTTGCACATGTATAACATTACACCGATAATATAAATAAATTTTTGTTTTAAAACTTGGGCAAGAGCAATAATTTTTATTAATAAATTTCAGCTCTGAATTATCATCAAATGATTTATCCTATAGAATTTCTGCGACAATTTTTTTAACTCGTACACGAGGGCGGAGCTTTCTTAATTGCAGGAGCTTGGTAAGTAACATTTTCATCTTTGATGCGTCATCCTACTGAGGAACTCTTGGAGCTTTGAGCAAGGAAACTTCAGCAAAAAAATAATTTTCGCAAATATTTTGGCCCAATGGATAACTAATACAACTACTTCATTTTGCACAATATGGCGTTTAAGAGCGCCCGGATTTGAAAAAGTGATCAATTTTATGAATCTACTCATTGATCCACCGAATCCAAGCTAGCTCCTTCATGATTTAACCAATTTATTTGAACGTTTTTGTAACATAAGCAAAAACGCATTATCTAACTAGAACTTGATTTCGTTTTTTGAAATACGGTCATGGTTTTGCGGGAAAAATATTTTAAGATTCAAAATGTTATGAATTCTGGCGCGTCAAATTATCGCTTTGTAGTCGATATTGAAACCTAGATTCACAAATACATCTAAAACATATTTACTGTTTCAAACTGTAACGGCTAAATTGCCATTTTATCATTTATTACATCTCAAACCAAACGTAACGACGCGACTTAGCCAGTACATCTACTGTGAGTAACTTACTTAAACTAAACGTGATTTATACTTCTGGGATGCTATTTTCAAAACGTCTTACTCATACTGCAGTTTATGCTCGTACAGGCTTTATACTGAATGAGTCAAATACTTAAATTGTGAAAAAAAATTGCAAACATATGTACGACAACACGATAAATAATAAACAAATCTTCACTATGT
>JAANSM010005018.1:0-10575 GCA_036850725.1 Orchesella villosa | reverse complement strand
GTTGCGTTTGCAATTTTTGCAGTTGAGTATCTTTGCAGCATTACGATTTCTGGCTTACTTAAGAAGCAAACAAAATCTGGTTTCGTTGACAACAACCAATCCTCGAAATCTACCATGGAAACCCCAAATAAACATGAAGCATTCATAATCGGCTCAGAAACCGACCAGGTAGCAACAGGTCTGCCAGTTTGTGAGATTCAACCTTCCCGAAAAGCCTTCACTGGGATACGCATAGATGGGGCGAACCTTGATGTCAGTATTGAGGCAGAATGCAACACGTATATAGATCCCACAGACGAAAAATAGGATGGAAAACATTCTCCAAGTGACCATTCGCTGTCACAACAAACCCCCAACAACCTGATGATGTCAGTGAACTGCAATTATGCTATGGGTAATGAGGTGACGAAGAATATGACAGTTCTGATTTTTCCGAGGTCGACTTGGAGAACGTGGAAAAAGCTGAGTGAAAGTATATTGTAAATGTAGCCAAATTTTAAATTTAGTCAGGACAGCTGGCGAATATTTGCTTTAGTAAATAAGCATTTAAATTGGCAGATATTGCAAAACACTTAGGTTTAGTTCCTGTTGTCGTAGTTGTAGTATGTGGTTAGCTAGTTGTTCATAATTTACTGCCGTCCGTAGAGAGGCTTACACTCTTATTACTTAGTCTTAGTCCTACGTTGTCTTAACGGTTTGTAGTACACTATATACCAATCTGACATCACGGGAGCATGGTGTCAAGTTTGTATCCTCGTCAAAGTGAACTGCCACGGACGGTTACCGCTAAGTACATGAAGGACGCGTCGAACAGTTGAGAGAAAACACGTTCTGGGTTTATTATGATGTACACACTTGAGGTACACCGAAGTACAAACACACTTCAAAACAAACTAAAATAAGATAAAAAAATATTTGGGATTCGTTGATCCTTTTGTTGTTTGGAGTTGCTCTTTCGTATCCCATCCGAATATTGTTGGGGGGGGGGGAAGGAAATACTTTATTGTATTTAGAAAATGCGGAAGGGCAATGGAGATTCCCAATATCGTCAGACATTTTAAAATCTTTTGTATTGTGTTCGATAGTAAAATTTGTGACATCGTTGACGTTTACTCACTTACTGAACAACAGTTCCAATATGCTGTCCTTTCTTTTGTTTAAAAGATTCGTTTTGTGAATCTTTTCTTTCCTCCACTCGAACTTCAAGCCAAATGCGCATATAAATGAACCCTTTTTACTTGAAAACTCACTAGATGGTACTTTACCGACGATTACAGAAGCAACATGAGTATGGCCACTGATCACGAGTGACAAGGACTGTCTTTTTATGACGCACCAAAGATGTCTTAGATTTGAGCTCCCTTTGACACAAATCACACACAAATTGATTCATTATCTTTCCAGATCTTGTGAAAGCTTTTGGAACGACAGCGAGTGCAACTTTTTCAGGAGGATCTGGTTGCGGATGAATCAAAATTATAGGTTCCATCTTCAATTCTATGTGAGCATCAGGTGTAAGACTGTTGTTCCACGATGGTGGATAGATATCTGAACTGGAAATGTTGAATACAAATAAAACAACCAAAAATGCTTTAAGAAATTAAACCGATTTTAATCACTACATGAAATTTCAGTTGCATAGACGTTGAACCTTGTACTTTTACGGCAACCAGAGACTGTTTTCGAATTTTCAGGTCGCAAAATATTGCTTTGGGAATTTGATAAGTTGTCCGTTCCAATATATTCTTCCTGAAGAGCAGGAAGATGACACGTCGTCGTTCTCATTTTCCAGGTACTTTTTCGGCATCTGTAACCACCTCCAGCATCTTTTAAAAAATTAAGTTCTACCTGTAATTTCAAACACCTTCAACCTTAGCTCACTGTAGAAATCACAGAATGTTTCAATTAAAAAGTCGCAATCTTGACATGACTAACCTCATCCAGAACCCCTGCTTACAACTCAAAATTCTTTCCAAGATATCTCTGCACAAGATCAATAAATCGCTTGAACAGTAACAAATCCTTACTCACATTCTCCCTACAGTAATCAACTGCTTTAAAACAAAATGTGCACAACATTTTGTCCGCATTTCATATATTCAATACTGTCAATTAGAAATCTAAATCGATAAATAAATTGTTCATTGTCAATCACAAAAATTTCAAGCAGGCAACTTAGCTTAGCTCAAAAAGCCACACTTACAAAATAGTAGTTCTTTTGTTCACAGTGGTTCCGGCCAGTGCCGGCCCGAGTTTAACACATGCACATGTGACAGGTGTGCCACATTAATAGCTTGTTACCTTCTCCGCTGAATACAATATATATGAAATGCTCCGTTGTTTCCTCCTCTCTGATTGGTCGGGTTGATGTGGAAAAAAGTTCTCTTTTCAAGAGCGTCAGGTTTTTCCTTTATATCTTTGTTTGCATGCATTTTTAAACAATAATGAAAAAGTTTACCTTCCATAAAAAACTGCGTAGAGTTTCCAACTAATTTTAAGGTTTTCAAAGAATTGCAAGTTGAAAAAAGTATAAATTTTTGGTATCTCATTTTAGGACGAAGTGTTAAGAGCGGTAGTCGAATCTAATGTAACTTGTATTAAAGCAAAGCATATTATTATTATATATGTTAAAAACTTCTTTCCAATTTTTTAAAACCAGATGATTTTAAGGTATATTATTATTCCTATTCACAAATTGTGAATCACAATTGACAATAATAATTATGTAATAGGAATCTATGTAATATGTAATAGTGTAACAAATATTTCGTCAGTGCATTTTTATTTGTATTCATTAACGATTCAACATTTTTAGTTCCTGACAAAATTAACAATAGACATTTGTAAATAATCGAAGAATTTAGTTATGTACTAGATGCCAATTGAAACCACGGTGCTTTTCATCATATCATATTCACGTTGGTTTTTGGGGTCTTATATGTGTCATAATTACATTTTTGTTTTCAAAGTAATAATGACGCAGACAATGTCCACATGTAGGAAATCAAGTTTACATCTATAGAAGTAGTAGTAAGATAGTAAAATATACAATCTCTCAGTTGAGTCTGTAAGCCATTTGTAATTGGAAAAGGAATATGCATTTCCATTTAAAACCAGGTATTCAGTGGAATCATTAAGTACATCGTACCTGTTTATATAATTTCCCTTTTCAGTCTTGGGAATAACAGTATAATCGCCTTAAAAGTGATCGATGCTCCAGTCGACCATCAAACGTTTATATGATAATCACGTGATCTACCACTTTATATTACTATATATTATAAATTACCGGGCAAATTTCACATCGAGTTATTATACATAAATTGCAAAGGTTAAAATTTTGTATTGAAATTAACTTTTGATTTGCAACGGTTTTTGAACGTTTTAGCTTAGAGTTTTTAAGTTGAGGTTCTTGATGTTAAATTTAGGGACTTCGTTTTTGAAGAACCTTTTAATTATAGTTCTAAAAACCTAAATTCAGTGCAAAATCAGTTAAATGTTTCAAAAATCAATATAAAAAATTGCCCACAATTCAAGGTTTATAAAAATTAAGCTTCTCAAACGGATTTTTAATGTGTGTTAGTTCGCATCAGTTTATTTTACACGAGTTTTGAAATTGTTTTGGTGTTGGATTGCAGAAAAATTTCTCCCATTATGGGAGTAAAAAGTTGTTGGAAATGGTGATGGCGAGTAGTTTTGGGAAATAGCTAAGTGTTAACAAATTAAATTATTTGATAGCATAATTCACTAGCAGTTCCCTGCAGTACAACCAGTTGAACTGTAAATTTATGGTATGAGCTATGACTGTAGTTAGTTGTAAATATGCATATGTATGTAGGTAAGATTGTAGGCTAAGCAATATAAATAGTGGTAAAATCTTGTAATTTGTATTAGTTTGATACTAAAATGAATTAATGATTACGCTAGCCTACGCAAATTACAATATAATTACTATTTAGTCCAGCAAAAACTTATACTAGTCACAACTACTTTAAAGTAATGTATATAGATTGTCAATACTAAGAAGTTCTATTCAAATTCCACTTATTTGATTAGCATAAGGGAAAGCTTTCGACCAAATTAATTTCTGCTTTTCAAGTAAAAGATTTGAAAAAAAATTGGTTTGGAGCAAAATCGTATTAAACACAAATTCAATTTAAATGTATAATTAAAATACATTTCTGTTAGGTACTCTGGTATGGCATTGAAATTTAAGTGGAATTATGAGCTCAAAAAGGAATTACTAATATCTAAAACATAAAATTTCTTAAATTATTTTTCCAATCCGAAAACAACAAGGGTGGGCAAAATAAAGTTATTTCTAATACGTTTAATTAAAATATGTTGTTTATTTTGTATTTGTGTTTTTATTTCCGAACTTGAGCGTATTTAAAATAAGTATTTATTTGAAGAATCGTTCGTATTTTTATTTAAAATAAATTCATACACATTTAGGGGAAATTGCATAAAAAGTACCGTTATCTGCTTAATTCAAGAACATGGCTCCAAATTCGACTCTTATGATCGATTTTAACCATATAAAGTTCAAAAGTACGAGTGGGGAGTTTTAAAAGTTCTAGTTTAATCGATTATACCATAGTATATGTCGGCATTCCGGAAACGTATTTTAAATAAAGTATTTTGAAACCACCTACTAGAGTTTATCTTAAATAAATATTTATTGCGAGTGAAACGCGATATTTTATATTTTATTTGTTATTTTGAGGGAGCCGTATTTGCCCACCCTTGGAAAACAACTTCTAGACTACGAATGATAAAAAACACAGATAAAAGCAATGGTTTGGCAATAGCACCAATGCTAAATCCTCATGGTCATGGATTCTCTCCAAGTTAAAAGCTGTAGTTAATCGTGACAGTTGACAGCAGTATTTCCGTGTGTACACACCGGCACCGGCTATACGAAATCAAAATGGGATTTGGCGAAGCTTTTATTAATGTTCAACTGCTTTACCAGAGCATATTTGACATGCCATGGTACTACGATATTCAAAAGGAAAAGCTCATTCCGAATCCGAAACTGAAGAAACACTGGAAAATGCCTATTTGGGAATCACTTAAAATTGGTGCAACTGTCTTAATGATATCTATGTGCTACCGCCTCACAAGAATCTTTCACAGGTATAAGGATACAAATGCACTCAATCCCGAGGAAATTTGCATTTGTTTCACTGGAATCGGAATGTTCATACAAGCATCTGTCACGATGTATACAATGGAAGTTGATCCCGAGGAAGTCTGCCGCATTAATTCGCAAATCTTCAAACTTGGAGGGATAAAATACAAAGGTTGGCCGAGTTCTGCAAGAATCCCAACTCTAATGGAACTCGTTGGGTACGGCATGGCATTGGTCTTGTGTAACTTCACGTTCATCTCCGCTTTTTATCCTCTGCTAAGGCCGTATGATCTAATTAATATTGAGCTAGATGGCATTCTCCCTGAAGTACCTCGACGCTTACTTGCGGCAGTATTGTATGGCACTGGTGTTTTCTTTGGGGCAAATGTTTGTGCTGTATATCTTCTCTTGGTGCTCACGTTTGTTCATGTCTTCGAGTTGGCAACATTGGCAAATTATAAACTAAGTCTGGGAGTCTCCTACCAGAATACGGTCCATCCACTTGATCGCATCATTCATGACATCCTCAAAGTTCTGTTCCTGCTACTGGAAAAGGTATTACGAAGAAGGAAACTTGCTGTTGTACCTGATTCACTGGTACCAAACCCACAAATTCTTCAAGAAATAATTATTGTAAAACACACCTCTGACGTCGATACCTCCGAAATTGTATCTAATTCCCGAAGCTCCATTAACGAAATGTTCAAAGTTCGTCGCAAGCGCCACATTCTCTTGAGTCTGCTCATAGAAAGAAGCAAAAGAACTGTGGAGATCTTTGTTCCCACAATGGCAATCGTCGGCATGCTCTTATGTGTCATATTTAACTACACATTGGTCAAAATGTATGATAGAGAGGAATTCCGATTGTTCATTGTCCTTGAAGTGGGCCTTCTCATTTGCATCAACATGTTGATACTATTCATTTGTGATCATGCATCGTTGCCGTTGATTTACTCCAGTGAAACAATTAAGTTCTGGAAAGGCAGACTGACAGGACAGGTGGAAAGGAGAGAGGTAAGGTGCATGCGCCCACTCGGATATACACTGGGAAAGTTTTTCTATGCAAAACGGATTACTGCGTTGGAAATTAACGACATAATATCAAATGCCACCATCACCCTACTTCTATGTTAAGCCGCTGAGTCAGGTTTGTCAACCACAAGATGAAGCTCTGTAAGATCATTGTAACTAAGTGTAAGTGGGTAGACTAACGTCAAAACTAGATAGGATGCAAGGCTTACTTATTTATGAAAGGCGATAATTGAGTTCATAGAAAAAAGATTTACAACGTCTGTTTAAGCTACTATAGAGTGCCATTGCATTACTAAGCATTTACATAATATATTCAAATTCGACTGATAGGTTTCAGCGAAGCTTGAATTTTTCGTTTTTGGTATGATAATGTAATTCCAATGCAAATTCCTTAGTATTAAGATTCACTGTAATGACATCTGACAATTTTCTTAATATTTCGAATTGTAAAGTGGTACTTTTTAATTTGAACACAAATTCATAATCAATTTTATGATTAGGTTTTGAACATCTCGTTTGATGGGGGAATTGTTATTATAAAAGTAAATAATTTACCTAGATTTAAATAAGCAGCTACATGAAGGAATTTCGATGACTGTAATTGATTTTTGCTGAAGCTTTTAAACAATATAAAATAAAAGTAAGTAATTTAATTTAGTTTTGTAGATATATACTACTATGAATTGATATTTAAATAATAATTAGCAATTTATGATACTACTATTTAGTTTGGATAAACTTTAAACAAGTCACTATATAAACTACCATATTTTCCTAACATTACTGCTAAGAACTGCAATTAACTTTGGTGAATTAATTGAAATAAGTGTATATAATAATTATCAAAATTTTAAATCGCCGTTTTCTTTGTATAACTAGAATATAATCAGCAGTGTATATTCTTCATTTTCGTAGTACGAATATCTAATAAACCAAAATAAATACTTGAAATGTAGAATTTTATGCTCATTTTGCATTTTGGTTTGTAATAATTGTGTGTACCAAATATCTTTAAGAAATATCACAATATATTCCTTAAGGCATTTTGCTTAAAGGATAAGTAAAAAAGTAGTTCCGCGGTGAAATTTTGAAAGATTTGACACGTATTCTATAGAGAATTTCTTCCTCTACCTATAGGTAATAAAATGTAGTTCTCAAGTAATTCTCAATTTGAATAAAAATTACTGAAGGATTTGCCACCACTGTGCCACAAGATTTTTATGTGCAAAACGCCTATACCCAAACAAACATGGAAGTTTTACAGCACAGACGAGTTGATATGCAATATTTTTTTGTCAGTTACGTAAGTTTATGTTTAAGTTTAAGTTTATCTTCAAAGAAAAGGTAAAGAACAAAGACGAGGACTAACCTCAATGACGAATATTCATATTAAAGATTTAGCTTATTAACACACGGGAGTGTTTTCTACAGTGACATCATTCTACTGTAGCGTTTTCTACAATCAGCCACCGACCCTTAACACACACCGTAAGTTGATTTTCGTAATCATAATACAATATGACATAGCATTCTTTTTCTTTGCATAATTATAGGTTAGAATTAGAATCAACAAATATATACACCACAATTTACGAAGGTACAAACAATTATAATAAAAAACAACGTAAAACATCAGTGCAGACATGTTTTATAGGACATTCGTTATTTTCAAATTATTGTGTAATTATGATTTATGACTTCCAAGTACTTGTTAATATTCTTGGAATTATCAATGCCAAAAATATACGTTCTTATTATATTCGCTTGTGCAATTCAAGTAGTAATACTACAAACGCTGCACTTGCCATACAACCTACAATTATAAAGGTTCCTGTCAAAGCAGAAATTTTGGTTGCCCTTTCCCCATGCTTTGACTGTAGTCTATCTGCAAGAAACACATAACTAAACAATCTACCATCGCTTAATCCCAGTCTTTCTTCTGTACTCAATTCCTGCAGTCTCTTAAGCAACTGTATTTGTCTAAACCGATTGATGGACAATTCGTACAATCCAGATTGTACAAAAAATTCAAAAAAGTTTTGGAATCGAGCAGTTGCAAATGTGGGAAATTCAAGCATCCAAAACTGTTTTGTTCTCAAGAAAGGTTTCTGTTTCGGAACAATTCTATAAATCCCTTTAATTCCAAAGAATGGTACATTCCAGTGGTCTTCGCAATCATTCTCACACAAAATGGCGTATTTTGTCAACCTTTTATAGCTCTTTACTGGAATAATTGGATTAAGCGACTCAGATGAATTGTGTTTATTATGGTTTTGAGGAAAATGCCAAACTTTCGCATAGTTTCCGAGTGATGCATTTTGAATAGTTTCCTTAGATAAATGTTCACTCATATATAACGCATTGTATACAAATCGTGTTATCTGTTTAAATTCTGGATATGCCTTATTTGGTCCATGTGCTGTCGATAACAAGAAATATACATTCCAAAATTCTATCGGCAACAATATATCAAAGTCTTTTCTCCCTATCAATTGCTCGAGATTATTTGGAAAGTCTGTTGGACCCTTTTCCGCTGTCATGTATGAATAAAGCGAAGAATTATAGAAATTGCGAAGGAAAATTGCAATAAAAATCCAGGTCATTGCAATCACTGTGCCGGAATTCCCACACTCCTTAAACTGGTTACCATCCTGCTCTAATAAAACCTCAATATTCCATTGGGCAACCTTTCTCGCTTCCATGTTTTCTAACCAAATCATCCACCCTGAAACAGTTGCAATTGCAAGTACAATCAAACCCCAAACATTACCAGGAAACGGTGTCAAATACGCACCCAAGTTTGCATCAAAAGGATACACTTTGGGAACAATGAGTTGAAATAAGTAGTCTTTTTCATGATGAATGATTGGATATATTTTTTGATGATTAAGAAATTGGCCAGGTGGTTCTATGCGTAACCCAGCCTTATACGCATAGAAAAAGGAACAGTTTTGAAAATTGGAGCAGTTGATATGCTGAAAGAACTCTTCAAAAACTTTACAACTTTCTATAGAAAATTGGGACTCCCATTTATATGAAGAAATCGACTGACATTTTTGCTCTTCTTTTTGTTCCGGAAAGTTGAAAGGCGACTGATGAAGCTTTTTCCAAAATGTAACTAAGGCTTCCATCGACGTAACATCATTTGGAACTTTTTCATACCAAACTTCAAACATGCCTCGAGATTTAAATTCTAGGTACCCATTCTCCTTCATTTGTTTTTTGCAAGAAAAGCATCCAATGCTCACAGAATTGTACCTGAAGCTCACAAAAATTAAAATACTAAAGGTATATAGTCGATTAACCAAATTTCCAATAAAAAAGAAAGGTACGTTGATGGCATACGGTATCTCTAATATTACGATGGTTGGAATCATCACAGGATTCTTCCAGTCCATAATAAAAGTTTGTAATGGACGATTCTCCAAATTTTGTGAAGGAAATTTAGAGTCTGAAAAAAGAATGAGGTCGTGCAAACAGAATCGTTTTAAAGTCTCTACTTTAGCATTTGTTTTGCGTAGTTCTCCTTCTATTCGTTGCCGAATGTATAATGCAGTAGAGTTATGAAAGATTTTCTCAAGTCGAAACAAATTGAAGTTTAATAATACACATTGTAAAACAATACAGTTATCTAACATTGTGTTAATAAAAGTTGTTTCGGATTCCCACTGAAATTCTACTGTAGAATCGCGGAAATGATGAAGTAAGACATTTTGTGTATTGAATAACGATCCAAATGCTGTGCTAGAAGTCTCCCTCATTGTGAACTTCGGAAAAAAACTAATTTTCAATAGTATTATGAATTATATTTTCAGATTCAATTCAATTTCAAATTCAGAGTCAATTTAGATTAAACCTATGACTACGGTTTCGTAGATCATTTAGGAAATTTGCAACTGTCTGATGTTTACTTATAAGTAATTATGGTGTAAACAGAGTTTTGCCAATTAGTTGTTGATTTGACGATTACTAAATATTTGAATTTAGTGTCATAATTAAATGTAAATAAACTTAATAAAATATATTAATCTATTTGGATGGTATTATTTTGGAATAGAACGTCGAACATTTTAGTCCATCCAACAAATACATTTGTAACTACTTATGATTGTATAGAAATAATGATGCATGACTATTTGCACTGACGCAGTAGGTTAGTGGAGTGGAAGTTCTATTGTTTGGGATAACTTCTTCAATTCCACCATTATGATAGGAATTGTGGTGAAATGAGGTACTCACAGCAAACAAGCAAAGCCTATAAACAATACAGGAACTCAGGTCTAATTGTAAACAAGACATGTAAGCATGTAGGAAATATCTACTGAAAGTTTGTAATCTGACAAATTATAAAAAATTTTAAACATTGTTTTTTGATTGACATGCATTTAAAATGCATGTTACCCTCATGC
>JAANSM010005017.1:0-10576 GCA_036850725.1 Orchesella villosa | reverse complement strand
TTGAATTTTTCTCCATTTTTCACAAAATTGAGTTTAATCTTCATTTTTTCCGTGACTCCCTTCAAAACTTTGTCAAGGAATGGACCACCCACTTTCACCTTCATTGCTAGAGGTTTCTCATGCGCGTTAACAGCAAACGATAGGCTCGACCCTTCCCTAATGAATGTATCATTGTCAGTACAACATCTGCTGACTATGAACGTCACAAAAATCTCATTTTCACTGGAAATGCGAATTCAAAAATTCCAATTACATTTTATAAAATATATCTTGAGCTCATTCATAGTTTCCAAAACCATAATATAATATTTATTTTAATGGGATAATATTAAAACAACAGCAAAGTTTCTTACGACAATCCATTTGATTCTATAAATAACTTCAAATCTGAACCAAATTTCTCAGACCCTTCACAGTTCGGCACAGGACGTAATTCAACGACAAAGTCAACAACAGAAACACTCATTGTGGTTGAATTTGCCTTGAAGTAGGCTTTGAAAGGTTTATCCTTGACCAAATATATTGCCATTTTTAGAATTAGTTAGACAACAAAACGTTAATAATTATTGATTGTTGAGCACTGATGAGTCTGATGACTTGGGAAATCAGCAATCTACTGCAACTGCGTATCTCTGGGAAGGAAAAAGTGTTCAATCCCTGACTGTCCACTGTCACATGTTAATATTTCAGGGCTAATAAGTAATAACTGATAACATGTTTGCAAATAAAACGGTTTTTGTGTAAATTTTTCACACAGATAGAAAACTCTCCATTAATTTGAATGAAACCTATGTGTGAGACGTTATCTGTAAGATAAACACTAAAGTGTTGAATGTTAGCCTTTATTAGGTATTTAGCAAGATGTATTAATGTAGATGTATTAGTTTCTATGGCCATGGGTGTTTAGTGTTTGTTAGTAAGAACGGAACTGACGCACAATTACAACTTGCACCCTGCTTTCATATCATGTGTATATCATGCTTTCATCTATAATCAAATCAATAATAATAGTTGGTAATCTGGAATACAGCCTAGTTTTACTATCATTTGATGTCAATCTCCCCATTTATCATCACAAAATAGAACTTCAAAACTTCCATCACGTGTCACACGGAGTGACTAGAGAAAACACACCACAAGAAAAGTCCATGATATATTCTATTTTTATTATTTTAAGCCCGTTGGGTTTCCTTGAACCGTGCTTGGTCCATTGTATGTAAGAGAAAAGGCCGATAATGGATTCCAGTTTCAGTTTCCTCTTCAAATTTATCACTAATTGTAGAAAATAAGTTTATAGTAGATAGAATCTCGTGGCTTATGTGGTGTATTGACCTGTGTCAGACCCGGTAATCAATCATACCATCAACCATGAATCTGTCTCAGAAAACCTTCCTGAAGGACAATTCAAGAAAATTTACATATATGTAAGTAAGTAATGCTGGACTGGTAAACGTTGCAAGATAATCTCATCAAAGCCAAAGCTGAATTGAGAATTTAGTAATGAGTTCAATCAACCTTATAAAGCCAAAACCTATATATATTGAGACTCGACCTTATGGTTGGTGGATACATTTGGAATGGGACTTTGATTATTCTTATGGGATTGTGGACCTTATTAAAATGATCAGAAGTAATGAATTTTCATGATTTTTAACGTATTAGGATGTGCATTGTGCATATATTCTCTTCTTTGAGCAGGACGGGCAGTATGTACTTTGCATGCAATACTGTGTGGTACATGAGCTGAAATTGAAATATTATGGACTTATCATCATTGTCAATTGACAAAATTCTTCAACTCAATAGACTTTCATTCCATTTTAGTAAGGATGTTATTTTTTTCCGGGTTCAAAAAAATATAGAAAAACATTTCACTACGTCTTCACGCAAGGCAGGAATGCAAAAATATGCGTTCGCAAATGTTGAACATTTTATTGAATTGAATTATTTAGTCTATACATACGCATATATAATATAACATAATATTTAAAATGCACAAATTTTATAGTAAATATAAATTACACTAAATAATTTACTATTATGCCAACCAATTTAACAAAAGTTCAGCGTATTAGATGAGTGCTTTTAACAATACAATTATTCTTTTTAAATTGTGTATATTCTCAATTTTGATAAAATTTCTACCGACATTCGCATTATAAATCATTCTTATGTAATTCAAAAACAGTTTTACAGCTTTATCATTCCCGAATTACAATCTGTGAGTTCGTCAAACGCCTTCGATTTCATCATCCTTTAATTCATGAGCCCACTCATGAATTATCTCAGGGATCCTCTCCAAAATATCTTCAAACTCTTCCTCTGTCAAATAATCAGATCTCGTTTGTCCTGAGATTATGATGGAGTTGTTATACGAAAGACACAATATCTGCGTCCCAGTATCACTCGGATTAGCAGGCAAATTGAATATCTCCAGCACGTTACTACTTTCCAAAAGTCTAACTTCCGTCTTGGAAAATGGGACGTTATTCATCATCACCGAGTTGCGATCAAAAGCTATCGCTATGTGAAAGCAAACGGGAAATCTTCCAAAGAGTCTGATGAGCATATAAGTTGTAAGGATCCAAGGGCCAGTCATAGCCTTCCATGACTTCTTCTTTGTATCTATTATCCTCTTATAATCCAGTTGACGTGAGTTGATTTCGTAATAAAAAGTTGAAAATCGATTCTGAAGACGATCATTCGGATACGGAAGGAGAGCACCAAGTTCCATAACGCGGAGCAAATCAGGGACACGGCCAACTGGTAACCTCTCTTTGGCCGCTGTTACATAAGCGTTCACAATTAGACTTGAGAGAGATGCGTTGTTCAATTTCTTTCTAACTTTACGAATCGCTTCTGTATGTATTTGTTTAGTCCACGAATAAAAAGTACGAGGAGATGTGCCGTTTGACGGTAATTCAGTCCAGAATTTTTTTGTTCTGATTCCCAAAAGAATTGCTGCATATGGCCAAAAGATCACTGCATTCATGTAGAAAAGAAATTTCTTCCAGAAAGGAATACGAAATTCATATGGGTTAATATACCAAGTGACTCCAGTTGTCAAATATTTTTTAAACAACATGGTAGCGCATAACCCATCCATGTAGGCATGATGGTGTCGGAAAATAAAGAGACAAGTTTCCGACTCCTCAGCATTATCAACGAAGCGTGGCACAATGATAATCTCCCACTGAGGTCTCTCCTCACTCATATCCTTGGACCATTCATTTATCAACTTTTTTAATTCTGTTTTGCTATATGCTTTGGTATCTGGAAGAGATCTGACGTGCTCGTTCAAGTCAAACTTTTCTCCAATCTTTTTCCAACAAGCATAGCTATATTTCACTACTAAAATTGTTTTCAATTTTAAAAACACTTGGTCACCATTTGAACTTTTTGCTGGTAAAACAACGTCGTTCAAGGTTTGTTTAAGTCGCTTAAATGAAGGTTGTTTATCGATTTTTAAAATTGCAATTGACATTCTCGATCTGTTTGGTCTTTTAAGTGTCCAAATGGCGTCGGATCCGTAAGGAACAAGAGAAATATTTCTTCCATAATTTACTCGCAAGCAAAGTGACACAAAAAGTCGAGCAAGTTCGTTTATTGTAATCAGGAAAAGAAATATCGGCCCAACTACTATGTAAAGAGTTAGAGAAATCAGGAATTGGAGCAAGCCATTTGTTTCACGATACCCCATTTTAATACTTCCTAAAATGTAATAGAATTATTGCCTCACAATAAAATGAGAATAGTTTCAGCTAATAAATTTCTTTCCAGAAGTAGTATTGAATAAGTTTTTTTGAAACAGTTATTTTAGCGCAAACCTGATAATATAATTGAAAAATGCAATTTTACGCAATGAGTCTGAGACTGACGATGTGATAATGTTGCGCTGTCAAGGTGGAAAAGACGAATGATCTGAAAATATTTGATTCACATGTTCACATTTGATAACTGCACTGTCTTTCATGGTGTTGTACAATGGCTATTCTATAAAGAGGATATGTGCATGAGTGAATGAATGAAAATGGAACGCACTCATAATACATAGGTAACATGCAGATATTTTGCTTCAAATTTGCACTCTCATTTACTGAGACTGGTTTCACATTTCAAAATGAGGCGAAAGGGTAATAAAAATGTGTATAAATTATTTAGGCGCAATTAATTTCCTCGTTGTGCACAAGAATTCTTCTTTCATATTTTTGTGTTAGTGAAGAGACTGCGCCGACTGCGGTGATGCACTCAAAGTCACAAGCACATTACCTTGGTCTATATTTAATGAACCCAATTAATTAGGATTAATTTTTCCTTTCCTTAGGGCGAATTTTTTCCTTGATGTAATAATACTGGTTTGAGTGATTGCTATTGATTACGATACAACGAATAAATTTGTCTGAAGGA
Source organism: Orchesella villosa (assembly GCA_036850725.1). Classification (NCBI taxonomy): domain Eukaryota; kingdom Metazoa; phylum Arthropoda; class Collembola; order Entomobryomorpha; family Orchesellidae; genus Orchesella; species Orchesella villosa. The sequence continues at coordinate 6,169 of JAANSM010005017.1, read as the reverse complement.
ATAACTTTTCCTGATATAACATAATTAGAAGAAGGGCAAACTTCAATTGCTTACAACTCTTTACTTCAACATTTATTCGACAAATTCATACATAATAAAATAATATCAGTAGAAATGAAATAGCATCATGTGAAGATGAAATCATGGGCTCATATATATTCTTCCTCAAACTACAGAACTATAGTACCTACGTGCAGAATAATTTAGCAGTCACAGGATAGAATCATGCTCTAGATTCAATATTGCGCGACTTTTAACAGTTTTAACAAGTTTAAAACTGACCATTACTCTTAATCAGTAGCCTGAAATTGTTCCAGAGAACCTTGACTACGAGTATGTGCAGATGGACTGAAAACGTCGAAAAAATACTTTTTAAAAGTTGGGGGAAAACAACAATTTTTCCCCCAACTTCAGACATGAGGTTCCCAAGCTTGCTTTCAAGGGTACCATGACAGATTTTGCACAAATGAAAAAATTAACATCTTGCAATACTAGTCCGATTTACCCCGACCTATTGTAGATTATTCTAAAGATCTTGAAATTGTTCCATATTTTGATGATTGAAAATGGTAACAAAAAAGCGTAGCACTCACTAAAATCGTTAGTTCATTTTTTAGGGACATTAATTAATGAGTTATATAAACATCTTTGACACTTTCCCAGCAAATACCTTCAATACTTTCTCGACGTTCTGAGATAAAAAAAATTGGCTCGATATAAATTCAATGGCCAAGTTTAAAAACTTTTTCTGAAGCAAGAATGGGTTTTTTTAGTGAAACAAATTAATGTGCTGTATTAAAAAGGTAGTCCATGTTCATCCATAATATTGACACGGTTATAGAAGTTCCGGGAGTAATCTACTTAAAGGTCAGTTTGTTTAATTCGACCTTTCATCGGAGAACTTCGAAAACTTCATATCTTCGGGGCATTGTGAGAATCGTGTGGTGTGAGTAAAACATGAGATAAATACAGATTAACATTAATATCATACTTGAAAAACTATTAAAGCTGCCGTTGTACTAACTAATTATAAAAGACAAATTCTAATGTGATGAGAGAAGATTTGGGGGAAGTAAGAGTAGAACGAGTATGCTTTAGTCACTTTTTGTTCACGAATTAAACGCCGCTAAACTGGTGCTATTAAATAATACTAAGAAAGAGCAGTGAATTACATACATACTCTGAATATCATTTGATTATCAACAATTCAGATTTGTTGGGCATGTACAGCACCATTTTTGTTATAAATGACAACGTTTGTTCATTTATTGTTGGTTTATTTTCTCTTTAGTATGTCGAAATCAGCAGATTAACTTGGTAAACTTATTACTTGATGCGTGCTTGTAATAAGTTTTGGTTGTCGATTGTCAAGGAAAGTGCGTTTCGTCAGTTGTCAGTCACTATTCAAGATAAAAACTGTTATTACCATTTACTAATCATTGTTAAATGAATATTTTACCCTCAAAGAATAAAGTTAGTGCTTCAGTAGCCCAGATTATATAGAAGCCCAGTCCTCCCTCAAACCATACATTTATAGTGATTTCCCATCGAACATTACATACTTTACAACTGCGTTAGAGCACTGTGCCCCACAAACGTTTTGCTTGTGCAGTACATTATGAATGAATTATTGGAGTCCCCATCAAAGAAGCACGAGCTAACACACGAGCGGTATAGTCTTGTTGTGGAAATGTGAGTGCATAGAGTTTTCCAGTTGTTTAATTAGAGAATTGTTATTCTACAATCCAATGGAATTTAGATTGTTGGGAACGGAATCGACATTCTGGAGACATCTGGAGAAGTCGTGATGAATCATGAGGACATGCATCCCAGCTCATGTGTGAGCCTATGTAGTGGCAATGCATGTCCACTCCATGCCTCATGCACGCTCTCCAGTTCTCTCATATTCCACATAGTTATAGAATAAATGCTGCAAGCACGATCTCTTCATGCGTATTCTACGTTGTTCCAGAAGGAATGTTGCTTGCACGCACTCTTGTATCCATAGCTATATATAGGCAGCTTCCCTGCCCCTTCTGACTTTACTTCTTCTTGAGCACTCGCACTCTCTCGGAGCACCAACGTGGGTTGGCATGTCCACACATTTTTCTTGTACATAACTTAAGAGAATTTAGTGTATCCTTCCTTACATATAGTGTTGAGCCAGGAGCTTTATTCAATAAATTTCAGTTAACCTAGAATTTCCCTACGTACCTAACCTACGTACTCTTAGGGGCGTAATTCTTTGCATACACATTCATAATCGCCTGTTCTTCAATTCCTGAAAGTTTCAAAGCTCGAACGACAGAACGTTTAGATTTATGCTACTTTTAGGAAAAATAGTTCTTAACTAGCAATACTCATCCCACAACTGCTGGGCCTTACAAACCTAGCAGTCTTTATTGAAAAATTAGTGCATTGTCGCCAATAGAAAGTAAGTGTTCTACTAGCTTGGACGATTGTGTGAATTAATAATCAACTAATGATTAGATATGGCCATTTTATTGATTACGGAGTGTTGTTGTTGCGCATTGAATGTGCTTCACTGCTGTTTTTGACTCGAAAACATGGCTTTCAACTATACTATATATTTTCTATTTTAGGTTGTCATTTTGTAATAGTTGTAACAAATTGACCCGATTTTTTTATTAAACTTTCTTATGTTGTCTCTTTTTAATAGAGCTAGTAACCAAGCAACAGGGAATTGAAGGAAGATACTGCAACAGTTTGCAGAATGGTGCGAGGAAAGAATATTGTCCAAAGGGTTAGTTTAGGAAGTCGACGTAATTGTGGTAACCCCACCGCAGCTAAAGTTGATCTCAAATCACTGGCCTCGCCAAGTAAGCAAACCCTTACGCCTTTCCCGAATGTTGCGACCGGTCACCGTGGTAAAACAGTTAAACGGCTTCAAAATGTTTCATGGTTGCCCCGAGCCCACCGTCTACCATTACCACCGACTCTGACAATTGCCCCACCTCCTACCGGACAACGCCGTGTGCAGAGAAAGCAAGCGGTCCCTATAACTCCACCCGCTCCTACAGCATCACCGGTGCCAACTACCCAGTTAACACCTGCGCAAAAGAGGTTTCGTTATAAAGGAACTGCAGCTCTAAATTCCACAAACCGCGTGTATGTTGACAATGATGACAAAAAGGACATTAGTTATGAGCCTCCAACGGTAAATACCAGCTTAAAAACACATTTACTTTACGTGTTCAATGATTAAAGAATATGAAATAAAAATCATTAACTTTTGGCAATGACCTTTTATTTGTAACCAATTAACATTCAACGATGATTTCATTCTATTTGTAGGAAATTGTTGCAGAGTTGGCAACCTTACCTAAAATGTCATTTGAAATTAGAAGTTACGCGAGAACTTTTTACAATATTGCCAGCAATCCTCGAAGTCCTGGCAGATGACCATGGAGCAGAGGATGAACATCGACAATACGCAACGTTTTATCACCAGGTAGCTATGGAACTAGGTCAACCAAATGGGCCGGTGTTTGAAAGTCCCCATGTTGTTTGGTGAGTTATTTTAAAACAAATCTTTTTTAGTGGTTGTAGTGGTGGTAGTTCTTTTTTGTACTGAATTTCAATTGACGACTATTGTCTCTCAAAATCATGTTGTCTATTACGCATAGGTATCCAAAGATATTGCGTTATGCCGACCGCAGCAATCGTTTGGCATCGATTTCCATGGACTCAACTTCATTTCTCTCCGAATCTAATGCCGCTCTGACAACTGTCGCAAAAGATGTACGCCGAATAANCAATCGTTTGGCATCGATTTCCATGGACTCAACTTCATTTCTCTCCGAATCTAATGCCGCTCTGACAACTGTCGCAAAAGATGTACGCCGAATAATCCTGCGCTGTCCAAAACCCGTGTTGCTTTTAGTGGGACAGGCTATGATACGAAATGAGGGGGGACATGTGCAAGTTGTCGCCATTCAACAGACTGAGCGGGGGCGGAGGGCAGTGGTGAAAGATTCACTCCCGAAGCAAGAGGCTGTCATCAAGACTCTCACATATAAGTTGCTCCAAGCTTTATCCGTAATGGCTGCATTTGTAATCAAAGTCTTCTAAAATCCATCATCATGTCAAATTACAGGTTGTAATTTTAATTGTATAATAAATTTCTCTGTATTAGGTCAAAAAGTGTGGATTTGGTACATGAGCTTGTGGAGGAGGAAGATGTGACATACACTGAATGTCTAAAGGAGGCTTACAAGATTGTGGGGGATGCGTTGGATAACCGAGCATTCTGGGATAGAAAGATTACTGGCTTCTACAGAACGTACAATGTGTCAAGAAAGGTCGAGATGTTACCAACACCGTCAAATCTTTCATTCTTTGACTAATGTTTGTATCAGCACCCTTTTATAATTGTATTGTTGCTGAATATACTGCATCACATTATTGTTATTTTGTGTTCTTCTAAAGTCATAGTACATGTACGTTAACATGTGACATTTGTTTCCTATGGTGTTAGAAAAAGAAATATTTATTATGAACTTGGTTTTGGTGTTGGGTTTTTTTCTATTGTACTAATAAACTACCACATTTGTTACCAATAACATATGAAGATTCGTTTTAACGAAAACTTTAATAATTACAACGTACATACCATAGGACAAAGCCTGTCTGTTTGAGTTGATTTAAATGCAATTGCGACTAGGCAGAAACTCCTAATTTTTTGTGTATGTACTCGTCTATGTATGATTGTTAATCTGTGCAAATTTCAAGACTGGCAATGAAAGAACTTCTGAGTTATTCTACTTTCAATGTTGTGCTCATTTCCCTACCAATTTTTGTATGTTAGTATACTGCTTGGCTAGTACTCGTTCCATTTATTCCACTAGTCGTCTTCATTTTCCCTTGCCAACAGTTATCCTCAAGCATTCTAGCTTCCATTTTCGGCCCACAAACCTGCTCCAGTGGAACATTTTACTTATTATCGTACACCATGGAATTTTCAATAGTAGTTTCAATAGTGGTTTCCAGGGGTCTCCATTCCCTGATTTTAGCCATGACCATTCCAACTCGGAACCGGAGTCTTTATCTACTCCTTTCTCTAAGCCGAAAATATGGAAAAGGAAGCAATCAGATTCAATCTAGCCTCCTCCTTTTCCATAGGAAATGTAAAGTATTTACAATATTCATCAATGCCTTTTGCCAACACTATTTCATTCCTGGATATCAGATATCGACCACAGGTATTTCCACTGCGGGGCTCTACACAGCGTTTGCATCTAATGAAAGCATTCCTACTTTCTTATATGTGACAACGGTCCTATTCATGATTGAAGCTATGAGTTTCACATTGGTCATGATGGATGTAGCCAGCAGAGGACTTCTTCATTCAAAAGCGACATTAAGGACTATGAAGAAATGGGAATTTCGTGAAGGGAAGGGCGAATTGAAACGCTTTGTGAGGTCCTTGCCAATACTCAAAATTTATACGGGGCCTTTCCATGTTGTGGATAGGGGGAGGGCGCCAGCTTTAAGAAAATTTTGTATTCAACGAGCCACCTTTCTTATTGTTAGGTCGAGAGTGCTAAACCAAACATAACTCTTTTTACGCAGCGAAAAATTCAATTTATGCATTATTGTTAGTCTATTTCTGAGTGTGGAAGGTTAGAATTAGGCACAGAGTTGAAATTTGTTTTTAAATTTATTAAATCGGGTCACTGGGCAGTGTCATACCAACTTGCTGCATACCTTAGTTGTTAGTGGTTAGTCAGACGTCGCGTCGACGTTTACTTTCTTCTCGATTCCACTTTGATCTGGACCAGACCAGATCATCTGGTAGACAATTGACAATAGAGAGTGAGATCAGAGGAAATGAAAGTGTATACAGTATACATACACCATCAACCATACACGTTCGTGATTTAACAACACTTAACACACTTTGTGTTTGACTGTTGACAGTAAAGTTGAAAGTTTAAAGTGTGTCGTTTGTCATTTATTATTGTCGTTTACAGTTTAATTATTACGTAGCTGAATGTATTCAGCAAGTTATAATTCTACTTAGTCGTCTGTCTGTCTGTCTGTCTGTCTGTCTGTCTGTCCGTCTGTCTGTTAGCACTCTCCTGGCCACATACATCAACCGATTTTGACCAAATTTGGTATATAGGTAGTACTTCTCAAGGGCTCTTCA
>JAANSM010005016.1:0-10577 GCA_036850725.1 Orchesella villosa | reverse complement strand
AATAAATATAGTAAAAAATTGAGGATGCCTACTCTCCAGCAGAATGATATATTACTTTGCAAGCCGAACTGTAGGGGATTTTTCTTGTCCGTAATTCACTTATATAAGTATATATATGCTTTTTAATATGCTCTGTTAGTACCTCGCCCTTGCAAGTATTTGCAACCCATTAAGCCAATGTAGCTTTTCATAATAATATTTAAAACAATTATATACTGACTAACAGTATTGGATCTATGATCTAGACGTAGACTGTTAAATGGGATTTATTGGAATATTTTTGGGACAGGAAGAGCATGAATAAATATGACATCTTTTTTATTATGATGATTAAAAATGACAATGCGCTACACGAAATTTTGGCTAAGGAACTTGTCATTTCTAAGAAAAATTTGATTTCTGTGAAACGCTAATCACCATTCCATTCCATCATCAAGACTGGTTCCTAGAAACATAAGACATGAAAGCAATGAAATCAGAAAAATATGTGACTGACAATAAACTATAAGAATTTAGGTTATATGCGATACAATGAAGTAATATGATAAAAAGCTAGATAACTTATATGCATATATTTTCAGTGAAGTATTTTCCCCGCATTAAATCCAAAAATTTGCAATCTCATCATCTAATATTCAATAGTGGAATGCGCCGAGCTAGCAAAAATTTGTAAATTGACACGCAATGTAAAAAAATACAAAACTTATTATTGATGAGCATTTCCAGTGGTTGAAAAAACTAGATCAGCAGCTCTATGAATATGAAAGCATCATGTATACTTATATCAATCACAAAACGAACTCCCATCCCATATGCTATATTATGCAAGCAGGTATTGAGCGTGCAATGTGGCAAACTTAAGTACCACACGGAGGCAATGATGAAATGAAATCAAGGTGAAAGCAAAAGGAGGAAAATGACGAACGAACGGGGAAAAGGTTGAAAAGGATTCAAAAAACAGAGAAGCAAAGAGACGAATTGAAGATACACACGCTTCCAGTCAGATAGATGAAATGATGGAAAACAGAGTAGGAGCAAATCAAGCGAGCTACTCATGCATTTCTAAAGGGGCAATTTAGTTCCTTATTCAGGATGAGCAGGAAAAAATACGGAGCACACAGCAAAGAGAAAAGCAATAACACCTTCGCTTTCCAAGTGCCAACACCATATGCCCCATACACCTTGTAGGTCGTTATATTGTGGAACCTACTCAGTACTACATTCATCTTTTCTCTCGGCATCAATCAGTGTTTTTTGCTTATACTTATGTGTATGTGGAGAAAGCTGGAAAAAAATACGACACGTAAAATGTTTACCACTTAGCTCCCAGCTCCAACCAAACCACCATCTTCTTCCGTCTAATACGATACGAAGCATCTTTTTCTAACGTCAATAATATTCTCTAAATACATATATAATATATACATATGAATAAAGGCAATTTGATGCTGAATTCATTTTTATTATCGAGGCTAAACTTAGGCCTGAACTTAGAATGGGTGAAGGAAATCAGCAGAAGCAGCCACAGAAAATAGCACACACATATATAGAACCTCTCTCGCTTTCGTCGTCTTTTCGTCAGTTGTTGTAGGTTGTAGCCCATCATCGCTGATTTGAGCTCTCGCAGTGTGAAATATGACTCGTTTTGTTACCTTGCTTGTCAGCCTTTTCCCAAGCGAACTAACCTTGAAGATGTATATTACTTGGTTGGTTTGGTGTTGGGAATAGAAAAAAAATCTACACAAACCATTTCTGCATTTAGAAAATGGGAAGACAAAGGGAGCCTGTTAACAACAGTGTTTTCTAACAAGACTGACGTGTTATTGGAGCCTTTTCTTTCATCATTCGAGACTACGTCGTTTTGTGGTGTGGTGTGGTGAGGCGTAGACCCAAAAGCATTCAACCCCGTCCTATTTTTGCAACAAACAAACTGAAAAGCAATCAACATTTTTTGGTCTTCTTTGTAAAATGATTAATTTGAAGGGATATGAGGATGGATGCATGCATGTAGATACGGAAAGGTGATTTGCACGAACTCCTTGAATAAAAAAATAGATGTGGAAAAGTTCATTTTATAGTTTCTTTTAAATCATGCCACTCTTCATTCATCATGTGGATGAGCTTTGGCACTTCAACACGACCAAAATAAGTTACTTTATGATAGTTGAACATATAGTGAAGGATGCAGTAATACTTATATTGGTTTTGTATTTCTTTTTTTACTCAGTACGCTTATGTCTGTTACTATGCTTAAAATACACTCTCATTAGAGAATTTTTTGTCATATTTTACATGCCAGTTCATATTTGCCATGCTGCATGATTCTGTCTGAGTTAAATCATTTGCTGTAATAAGGTAATATAAGAAGTGTAGTTATGCAAAAATCTAGGAAATATATAGAAACTAATACGAAAGAGTGAAGTTACTACTGCCACACTTTCTTGCTGAATGCCTACCCAATAATGTCGCACCTTCGCTTCTTGTTGCACTGCGTAAGAAAAAAAATTTAGCTTGTGGTTACTTCAAATTCAGAGTAGCATAACATAACGTACGAACATAACTTTACCCTTCTTTCTCCTAACACATGGCGTGAAGAATTTGATGGATTGATATTTTACATGCCAGTTCATATTTGCCATGCTGCATGATTCTGTCTGAGTTAAATCATTTGCTGTAATAAGGTAATATAAGAAGTGTAGTTATGCAAAAATCGTGAAAATATAGAAACTAATACGAAAGAGTGAAGTTACTACTGCCACACTTTCATGCTGAATGCCTACCCAATAATGTAGCACCTTCGTTTCTTGTTGCACTGCGTAAGAAAAAAAATATTAGCTTGTGGTTACTTCAAATTCAGAGTAGCATAACATAACGTACGAACATAACTTTACCCTTCTTTCTCCTAACACATGGCGTGAAGAATTTGATGGAAAAGGAATGAGAAAGAGATGATGATGATGACAGTGATGATCATGATGGTTATCAACCATGTCGATCACGTTTACAAATCTCATGTATAACATTAGAATGAGTTTCTATCATCTTTTCAGATATAAAACTTCTTCAATGTTCCGTCTTATTGCAGGCTTTGCCACTTCTTCTTTTTGTTTCCTTTCAACGTTAGCAAGAGAGAGAGAAACACCATGAGTGGAGACAACGGCGAATCCGTGAATTTTCAGGAAATGGGAAAAGCATTGTAAGGAAAAAAAGGAAAGATATCTCATCTAAAGGAAATTTTCTGTTCCCTCTTTCTCTCGCCCTCTCATCTGTTTTCACTTCCTTTCCCTTCATATTTTTTCGTACGAAATGTCTTTTCATGAGATTCTTGAAAAAAATGAAAGAAAATGCTGAAATTTTCAAGTGGAACACAAAGCACAGTAAGAGAAGAATCATAATCAGAAATTGCCAAGATTTTCTTGACGCACATACGTTATCCTTCTCTTACTTCACTTTGACCAAGACTACATTTATATATATATATAGATAGTAAAGCCATCATGTGGTGCGTTATTCTATGCGATGTTTTACCCAATTTATGAAAAGAACTCTTGGAAATAGCGAATTGTGTAGGCTATTACGAAGCGTAATTTGGTTAGAAAAACGTAAAATTGAGGTTAGCCCAGAAAAAATTCGTCGCTGACAACACTCCACCAGTTTATTTCTCATGACGAAATTATATTTTTTTGGGGTACGCAAATGGATGTTGGATGCCTGACAAAATGGACTATGCAAAATACTCTGCTTGACATGAAAAAATGGTGTAGTAAACCAGAATGAGTAGAAGGAAGCTTATTTCATATTTTATTTGACACTCTTAAGACCTAATTTTGCTTCCTCAGTAATTTCACGTAGCATCATGTGGTTGGTGGTTGAAGATAATACATAAACAGTTGTTTGGCTTCGTGGGGCGATGAGTTGAGAGTATGTCGTCATTTTCATCAACACCACGAACCAAGAGCAGCATAATAATATGGCGTCTACAGCATGTCGGGTCATGTAGCACTTTTTAATTAGTTTACTCAGCGAACATGTTGAAGGTAATTAAATTAAATCAAAACTAAAAAGTAATATAAACGTGAGTTAATTTTTATGGGTGATACACACATTCCAAGCAACGGAGAGACATATGCCTTGTTAAAATAATAATAAAAATGTGATACTAACGTCAACTTAGAGGAAAGAAAGGGAAAGAGAGGAACGTCGCGCTTCATGGGTGGCGAAAAGTAAACTTGGTTCATAATATGTTTGCTTATTTTGTTTGGCCTTGTTTTATCACAGCCCCCACCACCACCACAACCTAAGGAAAAGCAAAACATTTTCATCCTGGAATGAACTTGTATGAATAACAGAGAAAAGCAACAGTCATATGAAACTCGACAGCAGAGAAAAAGTGAGCTACAACTATGACGTTACTCTTTCTCTCTCTTCTTCACTCTTCTGCTGCTGTTACAAGTATATTTACTTTTGCTGGGGCTTCACAAATGCTGTTTTTTTTATACTGCTGCTGGTTTGATGGTGGATGGCAGCAGGCAGGGAGAGGCGGTGTGTGGTGGAATGCACAGAGGAATGTTTTTTGTTTGGCCTTGTTTTATCACAGCCCCCACCACCACCACAACCTAAGGAAAAGCAAAACATTTTCATCCTGGAATGAACTTGTATGAATAACAGAGAGAAGAGAGAAAAGCAACAGTCATATGAAACCCGACAGCAGAGAAAAAGTGAGCTACAACTATGACGTTAACTCTCTCTCTCTCTTCTTCACTCTTCTGCTGCTGTTACAAGTATATTTACTTTTGCGGGGGCTTCACAAATGCTGTTTTTTTTATACTGCTGCTGGTTTGATGGTGGATGGCAGCAGGCAGGGAGAGGCGGTGTGTGGTGGAATGCACAGAGGAATGTCACAATATTTGCTATCTCTTGTCGCTTCCTCACTTTTAACCGTTATATGTTTTTTCAATGTGGGGGCTGTCGCTGTGTACCCTGTACACACGTGGAGGCATGTATACATATTCTCTTGCACAAATTTATATTATGTATTATATATTATAGTGGTTGTGGTGTAAGAGTGGAAAATGTAGTAACTGAAATTCAGGAAAAGACTTTTATGAGGTTCGTAATTCACGAAGAGAAATTGCATTGTCTCGTTTATAAACTATGCAGTAGAAAAACTAAACGAGTGCCATCAACTACCTCAGAACCCATACTGTGTATTTATGCACGGCTTCACCTATCTTGATACTTGGCTTGGTGTGTGTGTTCCTCTTTGATTGTGCTTTTTTCTCAGAAAGATATAATATGCAAGCATGCATGCATGTGTGTCTATTTGTGTCGCATAGCGTAAAATTGTACTTTACTTACGAAAGTGAAACAACATGATATGCAAAGATAGATATCGAAAGAGAAAGCAGGGAGAAAGGGTTGCTTTCCCTTTTAGTTTCTCGATATATACATTCTACCCGGAGTATTACGTGTGTGTGCAAAAATTTATATCTTGGTAGAGTTCAACTTGAGCTCCTGGCTTTTTAAACTGGTTGGCCGAAAAATGGAACAAGGAAAAACATTGGAAGCTGATACGACGGATACTTCATTCGGATTCCCGTGTGAATTTCAAAAGAATACATGAACAAGTTGAAGCTCTCTTTTTCCTCTTCTTCTTTAACAGTTTCTTATATATACAGTCAGTTTTTTTTGCAAAGCCTACACTTTGTCAGCTTTAGCAATTCCCAAAACTTTTTTTCTCTTCTAGAAAGAAGAATTACAACACAATCTATAATACTCTATATTGGGAAAAGTCCACTTTTTTGCTTTATGGAATATCTATCTTCATACATACATTATACATTAGATTACGCAGTCACTTTACTCAAGCAGTCTATTACGATGATGATACTGTGTAGATTTTGGCATCATTATCATCATCATCGTCGTGATCATGACAAGGAAAAAGGAGCAAAAAAGACGAGGAAAGAATGTGCACATACACACAAAAGCATACACGGGGGCTCGTTTTTGTATCTGGTTTGGGTTGGTGTGTGGATGATGATGGTCTTCTGTTTTTTTAGTAGCTGGTTAGTTGGTCTCCTCACGAAACTAACCTAAATAATAGTAGCACAACGAAAAGAAGCCACCACTACTACCAAACTGTACCAACGTCCTATCACATCATCCACCAAACCGACACCCTAGTCATGCCTGATCCTCTACGTTTTTTCGTCTCTTCCCCTTTATCCGCTTGCTTTTTAGAGTTTTTTTTTGCTGTCCATATTTGTATTCATGCAAAGGGACGAAGGGAGTATAAAAACGGAGAGGAGAAAGCCAGAGAGCTTATGGTATGTACCAAAAACCACCACCACCAAATACACATGCATAAAAGAGTAGACGACGACGACCATCTTAATATATGGAGTAAAAGTGGAAAGCAGTTTATTCTGCTACTTTTCCACCATTGTTTTGGTCATGTTGCGAACATGTATTAGAAAGGCATGCATTTCAATGAGATGGTCGTTGCTTTGCGAGTGGAAAGCTTTTTTTTGGAGAGGAAAAATGGGAGTAAATTGTGAAAGTAGTGAAAAGTAAGATGAAAGCTCGCTTGCTTACAAAAGAACAACTCGGGGAGTGGGACTATATATAGTAATAATAATATGGTACATGTTCTCAAGCTTATCTTGTGTTTTAGTGGGAGCAATGTAAAATAGCGGTACGTGTAGATATATATACACACACGAGGAAAGTGGAAAGAGAGAAGATGAGGACTCAATGGAAAAGTCATGCAAATTTTCTGCAAGTTTTAACCCGCTTTCGGTTTAACATGTGGTGATGAANAAAGTGGAAAGAGAGAAGATGAGGACTCAATGGAAAAGTCATGCAAATTTTCTGCAAGTTTTAACCCGCTTTCGGTTTAACATGTGGTGATGAACTTAAATGACCATTGTTCTCTCAGTTTCCATTTCTCATGTATTTATGCATGCATGTATACTATATATACATTAGATAAGTGTGACTAGTACAAAAAGCTCGGTGGAATTTTGGTAAACATGTCACTAGCTCTACTAGAAAGAGCCCTGAAAGGACGTGGAGCATAAAATATCCAATGTTTGTACTTTGTTGAACCAACACCAGCATCAGAAGCAATGCTGCTATCGCTATCATCCAAAGTGCGAGAAGAAGTAAGGGGAAGATGAAGGTTATTTGCTAACATACTTTGCATTTCCATTACATTATAAGAGCATCCGATATATGTGTACTTATATGTGTATTGGTTCGTCGAAAAAAATACAATAAGTTTTTGGTTGGTTGTGTGTAGCGTGTGCAACGATAAGAGAAAAGTGGGGTATAGTTTCCAACTAATAGGAGTAATAACAGGAAAGCTACAAGTTCGTAAAGCTGTCTTCATTTTAACTCTATCGTTTCCCCTAAATGAGAGTCAGTAGGAGTTTACGATCTTATAACCAAATTTACTCCCACTCCCTCTTTTTCCAAACTCGTAAAATTTAGGAAGAAAGATTTTTTTACTTTCCCCGTTTCACTTCCCCCCTTTTTTACCACACAGTTTCGCCAGTGACATGGAATTTTGTTTAGTCTTTTTTTTAGCACGCTGTTGCTTTCGTCGTCTTCCCCTTTCCCATTTTCTTGTCCTGCCATATTTTGGGTGGATGGATGAATGCTTGAAGCTTGGAAAGATGGATATATTGATTAGGTATACTAGTAAAAGTAAAGGTAAGTGGTTTACGAGATCAGTAGAAGGCACCAAATTACCGAAAAGTTTCATGCATTTACAACATGAATGAAAGAGGTTTCCTCTTTTGCTACAAACAAATACATTGCCACTCGAAGTGACCAGAAGAAAATTACATAAAGTAATATATAAGTATAAGGTTATTTCCTCCATCCATCTATTTTTATGTCCACATTTTAACCTCCGCTTTGGGACAAATATCCGGTAAGTAATAATATGTTTTCTGTGCGAGTTGATTTCCAACTTATCAGTTCAAGTAGAAACATGATCGATACATGGCACTTCCGCCAACGTGTAGCTCATTTAGTGACGACTCTTTAGCATCGCATTGCAGATTATATCTCATCTCAAATCTTTATACTGCGTAGATTTGAGATATATACTGACTACTTATACAAAAAAATATGGTATAAAAGTATGCATATGCTCAGCATGGCTTAGAATCCACGAAACACATATTTGTCAGGCTTTTGGTTTTCCCTTGATTAAAGCTGACAGGAAGTACACTGTTTAGAAGTAACTAGCAGTCAGTCAGTGGAACGAAAAGGAAGGAAAAACGTATTGAATTGGATGAGCCTTTTGAGCTATGTAATTCTGTCGTTTGGCTTACGCTTACCCGGAAACATAACGGATACAGATTAAATTGCTAAGTGAAGCTGACATAAAAGAGGTAATTTTTTTAGGTATCGGATTTTGATTAAAATGAGGATGCAGAAGGGTTCGTTGTTGGTATTAGTTTTTGGAGAAGATTACTGGCAACACTTAGCTGTGAGAAATCATTTATTGTAACATTGTGCTGAAGCACATTTCACATTTTAACTTCTTTAGGGCATTGCGTCAATAAATTAAACGCAAAATTAATGTAAAACAAATGTTGGAAGTAAGTATGTAAATATTCATGTCACATCTATTTAACAATACCACAGAATTATACAACTATTAATTTTAATGTTATATATGTTATCATATTACATTTTGTTCTAAAAAATCGTCATTCCCTGATGAGGACTGCAGTTGCAGCAGCCGAAACGTCGGATTACGAATAAACAAATACGCTCGTTAAACCCAAAAAAGTTTTACATTTATAATACCACAGAGTTTTATAGTTAATGCATTACCAACGATATAGGTTTAAAACGTTTAAAACATAATGCAACTTCAAACGTTTGGTCGTAACGTAACGTAACGAATGAAGTCAAATATTAAATTAGTGGAATTGTAGCTGATATTGGTGACTGGTTGATTCCTGGAAACGTTTTGGAAATAATATGTAACGCAAGCGTTAATAAGTAGACAGTAACTGCCCAGTCGATCTAATAATAAAGGTTTACGTTGAGGTTGCTGAACTGCATATAATTTACATTGAATATATTGTGTTTTAATGTAATGGACCGTTGATTTTGTTAGAATAGTATGTAACATTGAATGATTTTGACCTAAAAAGAATTCCTTGCGTTTATATACTTTTAAATCCACTATTCATTAAGAATTTATGTTTTCCCTTTTATTTATTCTCCCTACTTATAAGGATAAAATTGTAAAAGAACTCTTATTTCATTCTGTATTGAGAAAGCGAAAAATAGAACTTTTAAGACTAAGGAAAAGTACATATTTTTGGGATTTGGCAACGAACTGTAGGAAAAGAAGAGGCAAACTCCCATAATATATATAACCATTCTATCCTGCGTAGTCCATAATCACAGCAATCCCATAATTTTGAAACGCAGAAGGGTACTGAGCACTACGCAGTAACGCAATAGAGTCATATATAATATACTCCATGAATAACTTCATACACACATTTGTATCCAATTTTTCTTTCACCCGTTGCCAATAATATTATTCCCATTTACTCTCCCCTCTTTTCTTTCTTTACACTTGTTTCAGTGAAATGGAAACCTCAGGAATGGAAACCAATGAAATGAAATAGAAGAAACCACAACTCACTTCAGAAAAGGAATCAGAAAATAAAAGCAAAACAATGGAGAAATACGCTTATGAATAGGAATGTTTGGTTTTGATCCGAGTATTTCATAGAACAAAATACTATATAAAGTGCTTCAGGCGTGTGCAGCAATTCTAAATGAATTGTGATATTAAATCTTTAAAAACGTTCTTACTTTATTGTTCAATCTCTTCCAAAAAATGAGTTTGTAATGTGAGTACAAGCGATACGTTCTTTAGTGAAAGTTCTTAAATTTTTTGAAAGTTTTGAAATAAAATCCATAACAAAATTTATCATTTTCTCAATCAACTTCCGTTCCAGCACGGTATTTATCATATTGACTCGTTTTAGTACAATCGAATCATAAAAGGTGAATAATATCCATCCATATAATAATTAAATCTATAAGCAGCAGCCTAAAAATGAGATACGCTGGAAATTAATTTATCAATATAAACTACACATATAACATCTCGGCACTGAAAATCCAAAAGGAAATTGCGTTACTGTCACTTTCCAAAGAAAGCCATTTATTATCCTTTAAAAACATTGTAAAATGTAAACTGATAGGATAATGTAATAGTAATATCTAACAAGCTTAAACCCAATTTAATTTTTCCCACTTCCTGGATAGTTCCCCTATATATTTGAAAAATTAATTAGCCAGCTTAATTGGCATATACCAGATTCACTCTATATACTTATATTAAGGTGTTCTACCCTAGCTGCGGATTACATTAAAAAGGTGTAAATCGGCTTTGCATAATGATATACCTCAGAGAAACTATAATATGTGTATCAAGTTCCAGTGTGACTAAATTAATGCATGGCTTGTATAAATTCATTCCCTGCTGCTGGCACAGATGCACAGTTAAATGAATACATACTGAATCGATT
>JAANSM010005015.1:0-10577 GCA_036850725.1 Orchesella villosa | reverse complement strand
AACGTATCTAAGTTCAACATGTACTTAATGTCTCAAGCATGACGGATTAATAACTTAAAACATGGGTTAATTAATCCAAATTTTTTATTAATCGCCTACAAAACAAAACTCAATACCAGCCGACAAACTGTATCAAGTGTGTCAACTCATAGAATTTTGCTGTATATTAAATTAAACCTACATTACCTTCTTGTTGTTGGGTAAACCCGGATTAGACAAGAAAATACCTACCACTTGTATAAATTTAAATAACTTCATAAAATACGATAACAACGTGGAGCATTGTCCTTATGTCAGAGGCTTTGAAGGAATACTACCACATTATTAGTCACATTCCATCATTATCATAAATCATTATTAAAATATTACAAATACTATAATATATTTCTGTAATAATGATAAAAATTATTAATTGTATTAAGAGTATTTCATTCGGAATTTTCGTTCAGTGTGGTTAGGTCCATCGATCTACGATAGGTCTTAGAAGTCATTCGCTGTTCGAAACCGCAAAAAACGATTCTTGATCACAAAAAATATAAAATGTGATATCACAAGATGTTGCTGGATGATATTTCTACCGCAGGATGATGTTTGACAACGGTTCATCAGTACTACCTGATATATCATTTCTGAACAATAATTTCATTGGGAAACCTTTAACGAGTCTGATCGAATGATCAGCTGAAGACAGCATGTAGGAAGACTAATTTGTTCTCGAGTTTTATATTATCACATTGAAACGTATAATAATTGAATGAAGTAGGATAGGTTGAAGCATCTGAACATTACATTAGGAGTTGTTTATTAATCGAATGGCCTGAGATTTAGTACATAAATAATAATTTAAGTTTACGTTTTTTTATCTATTTGTGAAAATTCGATGTGGGGTGAAGGGAAAAAATTATTTAATATTGAAATTAAGTTTTATCTAAACTTCTAAGTTTATTCTAATTCTATGTTGAATTCTACTTCGAATACGAGTACATCAGACGTGTCAGCTTACCCCGAAAACGTGAAACATTTATTCATTCCATTTGATATAGATAATACAATACTAAAAAAATACTCAAACAATATGCTTTCTGTCATGAAATAATTAGACGCTAAGAACAAATCCTGCTTCCCATCTTCGTTACAGGAAAAAGCATTCTTCTTACGTTTATCAGTGGTTGGAAACTGTGCTATCGGTTGTAATCTCAACATTTCAATTGCGTCAAATGTACATTTCGGACTATCGACTCTTCAGTGCTACTATCCAGTCGTGCAAATGCAAACTACACAGTTATTAACTACATAGTTATCCAACGGGGCAATTTGGGTCATTGTGAAACGGCTTGTTGTAAGCCTATAAGATTTTGGGTAGCTGAAACTGAGCACTGCACTGATTTGCCACTGGAAAGATCTACTATAAACAATAATAAATATGTAGGGTGTATTTTGTTGACGGAGGGAAAATTAAGCAATGATGCCGTTATATTTACATTTTTCCGAGAAGCAGTATTGATTTTTACAATTGCACTCTAAATTTTTGAAAGCAGTGTTTTCGGAAATGGCAACTTTCATGTATGTTTAATGGTAAAATAGGCAAACAGTCGAGTTAACTTCATAACTGCATAGCAAGATGGTTAATGCAATACAATATTCTAAAGTGCTGCGTGTGTTTGTGATGTGTAGAATTAGCGTAATTGCGTAACATGTCGGTCACCATGTTTAGAAAAGATTTTGTTTCGAGTAAAATGTAGTCAGAAATAAATAAAGATACCACAAGATCTGTGTATATTTCGTTGTAAGGTGTCTGTCGCATGACCTGATGAATTCATTTCATTTTTCACCAGCGTGATTCCAACTTGATGGTTATTCTGCTTTATTTGTTTCTATAAAACAACTCTCTGTAGATGTTGGCGAAAATTGCATCCACGCACTGCGAGCGTGTAAGCCGAGCACGCTTATTTTTCATCGTTGGAATATATATTAAAGCTAGATTTGATCATTGTGTGCGTGTGCTAAAACGAAGCAATTCAAATCTTAACGGTAGGAAAGGCAGAGAGTCATCTCGTAATACGTACCTATTTTTACAGCGTAGGTCGTAAAGTAAGCCCTAATTTTGACTTTCACGAACGTCGAATTAAAAGTGATTGAGCATATTGTATTGTGCGGGTACGTACGCCGATTTTTCGCCTACTAATTTGATTTCGCCGGAATAAGAAGTTACGCACTTTCTGGTACAAATGTTTTCTTTATTTTTAAAAACAGTCGTCGGAACATCGCCTTCGTTAATGCCCTTATTGGTTAGACTTGTGTACATATTTTGTAATTTATTAAGTATATTACGTGCGTTGACTTACTGTATTTATAATAATGTTATTATAATTGTGCTTTTTAATAATGTTAAGCAAATTGATGCTGAGTTATTTGATGCTAATATAATGGGTATGATTAAATTGTATGAGCTTCAAACACTGACTTAGTTTAATGTCAATGCCACTATCTATGTTCTAGCTTTCGCTTAAATTTAATTTCTTTTAAGGTAACTAACCCACAGGAATTTTAGAGTTTCCACGTTTAATTACATTGACTTAACTTCCGCAATGTAATGTTTTCAATCGTGACATCTACATTGTACGTCTAACAACAACGAAGACTCACAGCTAGAATAGCGGATTGGCATTGAATTGCCCGATTGCTGAATTGAAATTCTGAAAACGAAAGGGGTTTTACTTACACTGCAATAACGATACAATAAAAATATCTATGCACTTGTCATATATAGCTGGTTTTTGTCATCCATCAATCCCTTTCTAAATCAGTTTTATTAAAAGAAAGTGAGAGAAAATCCCTAATATGTATTTTTATATGCATTTTTGACACTGCGAGTTTCTGCTTCACATATCAAACATTTTCTCAGTACACCGTTTAAAAAAGTTACTTATAATGCTATAAAATCTATTATTTTTGATTTAAAACATTAAATGAAAGCTCAGACTTAAAATGAGAATTGACAAATGCATTTTATCTTTTTTTATTAAGATATTTTCCTCCATGCTTATAGTTTCGACTGAATTTACTGATTAATTCCCGTGTTCAATGTTGCAACATAAAGGAGGCATTGAGAAGAGAATCGAATTTTGTCAGCGTGATTGATTGTGTGCTTAATTAAACATCAAATTAGTTCATGACTAGAATCGACATTGCGTGGGAAGGATGATAAAAAATTGTAACACTGTAATATACATGTAAACATTATTCACAATTTAAAGCCTAGATTCTTATCCTGATCTTTTCTACTTGAACTTGTAAGTGTTGGAGCACAAATCCAAGTAAATAAAAATTGAATTATTCGTGCAAAAGTACAAACTGCGATAGTAACATGGACAATAATGTGCCATCGATTTTCTGTAAATTACGACTTTCGTGTGTTAACGTTTGCCACCATGAAAACACGTTTTAGCCACCATAAAAAGACGTTCCAGCCGCTCCGAAAATGCGTTTTGCCGCGTTGATGCAACCACCTCGATATGAAATCGAATTTACATCCATATGACAAAATAAGGACTTGTGTACTGTTTCTCCCATATTAAAAATTAAGCATATATGTTTGGATTTTAGCATAAATTTGCCGAATACTACATTTCTGAACATTGAAACAAACTTATTGCAGATTGTAAAGTCTGATAGCCTAAATTCTAATACAATTCAATCAAAAACCAATCTGTAGTTTGATTAATATAAAACTATGTTCACGAAAATATAACGACGTCTGAATTATTTAGAAACTTTCTTTATCCTAGGAGTGTATAACTAGAGTTGTTCCTAAAATGAGCTTAAAGCAGCCAAAATATGTGCTCAAATGTGTAGTAAAAAATTGAAAAAATAAGTTGCAAAATAATTAGATACAAAAGGCATTATAAAATATAAAAAGCAAATGAATTTTATATTTATCTAATACAAAAATAATTACATTTACTCAATCCCCTAACTCGACGTCGACTGGTGATTTTTGGGAATTCATTGAAAGCCACTTGGACCAAAGGTAGGTCACTTGTCCATTTTGTGGTTCTCAGTAAGGACGGTTGCTAGCGTAATGTAGTTAGAATATGTTTTAGACATCTGCTGAGATGGGTTGAACTGATATACGCTTTCATCGAACGTACAAAAATAAAATTGCCTCTAAATATGCTTTCTAAAACGAGTTTACTTATATTGCAGTGCAATTTGTTTTTATAAATATCATACTTATTATTAATATAAATAAACTTGGAACATCTAAAGGGAAGACAACTGTAGTAATATGGGGGAAAATACTATAATAATGTAATGTGGGGGGACTGGGAAGATAAGAAAGGGTAACTGGGCTTCACAATAATAATGGGAGAACCAATTAGTTAACTACAATCAAGAGGACAATGGACAAATGACAAAGACACGGGCAGAGCCGGGCCTAGCATTTGTACGGCCTGGCCCAAACCTCGGTACGGCTTCTATTATAAAAAGTAATACGCTAATTTAATAGAAAAGTAATAATCCCCTATTCTGGCGAATGTAGGCAGAAATTCGCCAGGTCCTGCGAAGTAAAGAGGTTGAGGCCCAGGATGTAATATCATTTTTTGTAAATTATACATTGCGTCACAATATGAATTAAACGTTCTAAAATATTACACATCAATTTTTATTGCACAAGTGTACGTCATTTATAATATTTGTTTATTCTAGTTAAATTTTAATTACTGTTAGGTTCATCGTGCAGGATTGTGTTGCTGATTAAATTAAAACAAGAAGATAAATTTGGTTGTTTTAACGTTAACGGAAAATTGTTGCACGATAACTATAACCTGTTACAGCATATGTCGCATAAATTACTATTGCGGTAGCAAAATATGCCACTGCGGTTATATACACTTGAAATAAAGTTCTGAATCTTTCTTATGTTTTTGAATCTAATAGTTTTTGTTTATTTTTGGAAAGTATGTAATAATGCGCCAACTTTGCTAACTAAAACCTAGTTTTGGTTAAGACTAGGGTAGCCAATATCCGACAATTATCGAAATTATCGTTTCAGAAAAAAATTCCAAATTCTTAGCAACTCATTAAATCGTTAACGAAAATTCAGAAAGCTTCTAGTCAATGTTTATGTTTTTCGCACAAATATTATTTTAATTTATTCAGTTTTTTGAACCTACATTAACATATTTAGCGGTAGAGTTCACTCAAGACATTATATGGTTACAGAGGATAAATTTAGACAAGCGGGAAATTAACAACAGAACTCCATAACTCAACAATAAATCTGTAAAAACATGCAGTAACAGATTTTGCTCTGCCAGGCATGGCAGCAATATATCTAAAGATAGAACAGTTTTTTCGATAACTTAAAAAATTGAAAGAGTACTCGCAAGTTGCATACCGAAAGTTTCTACATTCTGAAGTAAAAAAATTATTTCATACCTTGAGTAGAAAAATACAGGCCACTTGTTATTATTATTATACTTTTTTGATTATTTTAGTACTCCAAAAAGTGACATTTAAAACTATTACATACTCCTGACCTAGCTACTGACTTAGCAGCAGGGAACTCGATTTGGGTGGGTTTTAAGATAAAATCCCCAAAAACCCAGAGACGTAGGAGACACTGGGACAAGCATTATTCTTGTGATTTTGCATATTTCCGGAAGAGAACCTTATGTCCTTGACTACAGTATTTTTTATTAAATTTCGTTTTATCTACATGCGAATGTAGAAAATATAGTATCATCATGACACACAATTGCAACAAGGTAGTGGGTAGCCCTACTGGAAAATTTTGGAGTTCGTTTTGCTTGCAAAGTAAGTTTTGTCTGTGGCGTTGCAAACAAAATGGGAAAAACATGTGCAGTAGTATCCTGTTGTAATGACCAGAGCATTGCAACAATCAGTTTATTCAAGTAAAATTATCGAATTCTAATCCTCCTTCTTGCATACATGAAGCCACACTGGTCACCATGCTCATCAGAATTGCCTTTTTAAGCCATAAAATATTATAAATACTGTAGTTAACGTAACAAGGTTCTCTTTCCATTTGTATGAAAATCACGCTCCGAGTCCAATCTCCTCCATGCAATCCTTTATTCTAGTCAGTATATAGTAGTTCTATGCAAAAACCCCATTTTGTGGGGGTTTGGACTTTTATTGACTTTTAAGTTTTAATGCCGTAAAATATCTGGACAGTGGCAATATTACAAAATTTATAAGGTTTCTACGATAGTTTTAACTGAAATACACTAATAAGCATTGGTATGCCATTGCTGTAAAAGAAATAATCGATTAACAATTAATTTTTTAAAGTTTTGTTTTAAAAAGCCAAAACTGAGGTTGGGATTTTATAAAATTTGTTTCCCAAACCCATTAAAAGTCTTATTTCCCCGGTCCTAAAAACCCCATATGGAGTTCCCTGCTTAGCAGCGAGCAAACCAGTGCAGGGAAGTGTTAAACAAAAACGCGGTGAATATAATCATGCATTCAAGAATTTTCAGAAATTGTGCATGAGGACTGTGCAATTCTATTCAATACAATTTCATTTATTAACTACGTTTTTATCGCTCTAAAATATGCTTCTAAAAACTAAAATTTAAAGAATTTTGTATCATGGCACGCACAAATGAATTTTGGTTTCAGTGTCCGTATATGGACCATGTTTAGCAGCTTTTCGCCAGGTCCCAGAACCCCTAGGAAGGGCTATGACAATCTCCCTATATACACATTAACGTTTCAAGCTGCGCCGTGTATTTTCGCGTATGTCATTTAGAATGTTTACTTTAAGTAGGTATATGCAGTCCATTTTCAGGCAAGCATAATTAAAGAACGTGGTAATATTCAGTATAATATCTAAGTTTATTTTGTTAGATCTGACGGCAGTAAACTTCTCGTCAAAACATTTTTGTTGCATACGAGTGCAAAATTGAGAAAATGGTAAAGCATTCGAGACGCCAAAGCTCATGAAAAGCACAGATACTTTTATGCTTCCCTCATTTTTGAAAAAACACGTTTGATGTTGCCCACAACAACAGGTTCGGTAAAAAAAACCTCTGTGTCAAATATTTTCCTAACCAAAATCCATGATATATTTCACCACAGCCTTCATATAGGGTCAAACAAAGTAAATGAAAATATGATGGGAGAAGAATGAAATGTAAGGATATGCAGAGATCAATTTATTCATGGGGTTGGATATGGATTGTTTAAATGTAAAAGTATTTTCAAACTTTGCCAACGTCTCTCAACCATTAATCTTCAACAAAAACGCCAAACCCTATTAGGATCTGCGTACAGCGTTATTCAAATGTATCATGCTTTTCTGTTAAGACGTCGAAGCTATCATATCTTATTTTAGCATATCTTATAGCTGAAGCTATCAGCGTCTTGGATTCTAATCTGCAGTACTTGCATCGGTATTTGTTAATTCTTGATTGTTACCGTCATTATCACCTTGATTTTAAACAAACACGCAATAAAAGTCATCATTGATTGAATGGGTTAGTAAATAGAGCATGCAAATTTATGAAATTATCTAATATCATCGCGAGGTTTACGAAACCTAATCAAACGCAATAGGATCATCTGAACGCATATTTTGTTCTGTATTCTCTCTAACATCAACGCTGCAAATTGTTTCGTTCCACCTTCTCCTGAATATCAGTCAGCAGATTCCATTAAGTTTATCGCAATCATTCTCTTGTACATTACTTATGCAACAGAAATAATTTGGGCTTTCTGACGGGGTCCGGCCTGGACCCGTGGGGCCATCTTGGGCCACCGTCGGGCCGGCCCTGGACACGGGGATTGGGATTGCACGTGCAAGGAACTGGACTCACGAACTGCCTGACTGACAACTGACACGGAATGGAATGGAGATGACGAAGAGTTGACGATGAATAGGACGTAAAGCAATACAACGTGGGCAATGACGAATATAGCGGGTCAGGTGGGGGGTAATGCGAAGCATTACATTACACAACCAACAAACGTAAATGTCTGTGCTAAATCGTAGATTGATTTTAACTGTGAAACTTTTCTACCCGTACTAGAAATGACTCAATCTAACATTTAAAACTTATTTATTTATTTTCAAAGCTTAATTCTAGAATCCCTCTTAAAGTTTACATCATAACTGCAATACAATATCGCTTCAAATGTAATATCGGAGCAGACTCGTGTTAGTAAACGTGCTAACATTTATTTTATATTGCGTTGATGACGTGTAGTTAACGTGTTTTCATTCTACTAAATGAAAATTAAGGTTAAAAACTACCACAGGAATTATAAATACCATTGTTAATACTGTATAATTATTATTAAATTTTGTGATGAAAGTTTCCCCACTATTTACACAGTAGTTTCATTTTCCTTCCACTACTACATACATAAAAACACACAACAAGTACAATGGGTAAGGTAAGAAAATAAGGAAAAGTACGAGGGGATTCTTCTGCTCTTGTATTTTCATTTCACATCAAGTGAAAGTGATGTTAACCGTACCAAAGCACAAACGTATTCCTAAATAAATGGGCCAAAAAGATGAAGTCTCCATTTAAACGGGAAAGCTAAATTCTCGGATCTTCATTATCATGATTATAATTACAAACTCCTGTTATTTAATTGCATCGTTCTGTATTTCGTATTACATATTATTTATGCTGCTCTAACATACAAACTTCAATAAAACTGGCAGCCCATATACCTTAAGACACTTTCTCAGTTTTGATGTACATTCCCTTCAAACCAAGAGCATGGATGAACCCCTTCAACTCTCAAAACTTTTAAAAGATGTGCAGCAACAAAAGGAAAGAAACCCACAGTTTCTTTGCTTGTTACCAGAAGTTGTACAAAATTAAATATTATTGAGCATTTTTATCAAGCTTACGCAATTATAAACCGTCATATGCATTTAATTATATTATATAAGCGGTTACCCCCTTTTCACCAAATAATATGTAATTTTGTACCATGTTGGTGATGCCTAGTTGAAAACTTGCCATTTTTGAAAATTCATATCTCCGAGTAGCGGACGCCATTTTCAATCGAATAACACTTTAGGTCTTAATGACGTCTATGAATTTCACAGCGACTTAGTTAAACGTCGATGTCATTAAATATATTGTGAACAAATTTAATAAACACCTTCTACAACAGATTGATTGTTAAAGTGTCTGACATATAGACAAAGGTGATCAAACACAATGGCACACTGGTAGTAAATTCTGTTTTCTTGTAATAAGCGTCTGGTTTTAGCTAGAGGGATCCATTTAATCGCCACGTTTTGAAATTGCGGTATGCACTGGAAGTCATACAAAATGTCATTTATATAAATTATAGAAAATGTGTTTAGGTTATTTGATTGAACATTTGTTGGTTAGAGTTAGGAATAGACTGGTAAATGGGCAGAAAAAGAATTTTTCTGATTTATTTATCTATCCATTGTGTTGAAAAGTTAATTTTTATTGTATAAGGAGCAAACTATACTCTGCTAATTTGTCACTAACTAAGATTGAAAAATGCAAGCAATTACAGATTACTTCATGCATGCTAACTAAAATTTTGACATGCCTGATAGGTTCGGTGATACAAGTAGACGTTTTTTCGTTATAAATATGTTGGTAGTAGTAGTTCAGTGTTTCCATTTGAATGCACCTACAAATCAGATCAGAAATTTCTTACTAAACAGGTTTCAGATTGGAGTAGGAGAAGAAGGCGGATCAGGAATAACTTCGGACATTGATTTGTCATTTTGCCATTCTGTATTATGACTTCTTATATACAGGATGGCATCTAACTTAACTTCCACATACTATTTTCTACTTAATTAACGTAGTGTAGTCCTACTTAGAATCGTAAATTAAAATCAGACAGGATTGTATTGCTGAGGGGGAAAGTAGGATTATTTTCTCGTGGTAATATTTTATGGACTGTCTTTAATATTGTTAGGTAAGCGTTGTTAGGTTAAATAACTTTGATTACCGTGAAATGTGAAGAGATTAAATGTTATGTAGTTTATCATCCATGCATTTTACTATTGGTAAATTTTTGTATCATGCACATTTGTACATTGTATAATAATGTTGTACATCAAATCAATACAGTTTAACATAAAACGAAAAAATACAATAAAGCTAGTTAGATATAAACAATTTAAACCGATGATATAAATACAGAGGTACTATCTCTATCATTAAATAATTTTCCTACAAGTTACATCTTTGTGTAAGTTTGCATCCATCTTCAAAATTGGTTACTTGAGCAAGAATCGAAAGCTGCAGGAGATTACCGACTTCAAATTTCATAGTGGTTGGTATAGATAAATGGTCATATGGAGAGTAGGTATTAGAGTTGTTGTATGATAAACATTATTTTATTGTAGATGATTTTCAGCAGACTAAGCAGCAAGACGCCTCTGGTTTTAGAGCAAAACACAAAGCAATATTATCCAGTAATATTTCACTCAAGCAGTTATAAATAATTAAATATTTTAACCCTTTGATTGTGCCGAAGGCCTGCAATAGTTGGGCCATTCGCTCGGGAATTCATAAATGCTTCGTGCATATTTGGCT